>JARJRV010000214.1:0-30469 GCA_030783925.1 Aschersonia sp. MBC 735 | reverse complement strand
CCCCCCCCCCCCCCCCCCCCCCCCCCCCCCCCCCCCCCCCCCCCCCCCCCCCCCCCCCCCCCCCCCCCCCCCCCCCCCCCCCCCCCCCCCCCCCCCCCCCCCCCCCCCCCAATATTTGCTGCGAAGAGACGCAACGGGTGACTTTGGCCGGCAGGCTACAGGGTTTTGATTCGACTAGTCTTACTGTACATTCGACGAATACAGGGGCTCTCTCTTCTTTCAATATGTCACTTGCAACGTGTTCAGACGACCGTGTGTTGATTGTCGGGCAATCTGGCAATCGTGTGTGGTTCGATGAGGCTCTGCAATGAGGATGAGGTGAGATATGGGGGTGGGGGGGGGGGGACTCGGCTACGACTGTGGCCGTGATGACATGCATGTTTGCCCTCCATGGCCAGCCTATCCTTGACTTGTCATGAGAAAACTTCCACAGGCAGAGATACAAGTGGCATGTCATGTCCCCTCATCGACGTGGCGGATCGGCGAGCCTGCGTCCTGCCTGCGAAATGCTCCGCTCTGACTAACCCGTCTAACCTTGGGTTGAGGCCTTGAGAGCAGGAGGCCCATGCAATCCTGTTGCCTAATGCTTTGCCCATGCACACAGGTCAACGCCTTTCAAATGTTATTCATTAAAAAAAAGTCTTGATTCAATGTGCATCAGCCTAGCAACTGCCACGTTGCCCCAGTCGTCCCACCACCCTCACCCGCTACGGAGCAGGTTCTTGTTTGCTGATTGAAGCAAGTGCTGCTATCGAGGCTCAAAAACCAACTGCAAGCTCGGCGCCGCGAGCGTGAAGCAGTCTTTCAGGCCGTCGATGAAACGGCCTTTTGTTTGACCAGGGGCAAAGCTCACGTTGTACCGGTGGACGAGGTGGCTGACGACGCATCTGAGCTCCATGTGTGCAAGTTGCTTGCCTGCACATGCGTATCGGCCTGTTTCTGCGTGAGACTGCAGTCCCAATCTGAGCAAGGGGAAGGGAGAGGGGAGAGGGCTGGCTCACCGCCGCCGAATGGTGCAAAGACAGATGCGTCCTTGACGAGGTTGGGCCGGGACGTCCATCGCTCGGGGATGAAGGCATCTGGTTGGGCGAATGCTCTTTCATCTGGGGGCGGCGCCCGACATGTCAGTTTCGCATGGCGTTTGTTCTTTCATCCCGTTGGGCATGCATCTGGCCACTCACCACGGTGCAACACGTACAGCGGCATTCGCACCAAGGTGTCGCCGGGCAGGAAGGTGTCCGGCAGCCGCAGTCCCTCGGGAGGCGTCATCCGCTGCAGGCCAGAGGCTACAGGCGGGTACAGACGGAGAGTCTCGTTGATGCAGCCGGCCAAGTAGTCGAGTTTGGACAGCGCTGCGTCGTCGGGCGCTGCTGCTGCGTCGTGCGAGGCGAAGCATCGACTCACCTCGTCCTGGAGCACTCTGAGAACGCGAGGATTCTGCGCGAGCTCCATGAACAGACATGTGAGGGTGGCTGCTGTCGTGTCACTGCCACGTCGTGCTCAGCAACACGAGCGACAGGGGGTTCGGATGCTTGCTTACCTGCCGGCCACCACAACGAGATGGGCGTCTCCGCGAAGATCCGCATGGTCCTGCGTTGTCAGGACGCCGGACGATTCAAAGTCTGTCAAGATCGAGGAGAATAGATCTGCTTTGTCTGATGCGCGCTTATGAGTCTTGGCATGAGTTGTTTGCTCGTCCGTCATCCTCTCGAGGGCGGTGTTGGGCCGTGAGCTGCACACACCTGTCTCCGCAGCTGGACCTGTTCCTCGAGCCAACTTTGGAACTGCAGATGCGCTCTGTTCACTCCTGGTATTAACTTGAACAGCGGAACCATCCAAAGCAGCCGACTGAGCGCGCCAATGGCCAGCATGTTGCTGTGGACGACCTCCATGCAGCAATGCTTGGTGCCATTCTGGAGCATGTTGAAGCTCCTATTGAATCCGACATCCCCCATGACATCGAAGCTACAGAAGTCGAACCAGGCTGATATATCCAGCGGTCTTCCCTCGCCTTGCTCCAACCTCGCCAGAAGCTGCTTGGCATGGTCCTGCACGCGCGGTTCATAATGACGCAGTGCTGACACCTCCGAACCTTGTTAGCGATGCTGACCGTGCGGAGTGCATGCACATATGTATACAGTCCCTCGTTGTGAAGGGAGGAAACAAGAAAGGGGGGTGTGATGAGCCAAAGCCAAGGAGGAATGAAGCCGGGAAGCCCACGTCGGTCTGCTGGGAAGGGAAAGGGGATACAATAGGCACCACCAACCCTTCGTGCCCAGACCCTTATCCCAGGCTCTTCTGCGTCTGGCGTGAACGCCGGCATCTCGGATGGTATGCAGAGATCGCTGTGGATGCAGCATATTGTACCAAGGTCCCTTAGCACACCGACTTTGATGCGAGTAAATGGCGTGATACGCCTTGGGGTCTGAGATGGAGAGCTCTGACGGTCCTATCGTGTCCGGGTGAAAAGGGACAAGCGGAGGGCAAGCAGGTGAATTAGCCGACTGTACAACTCAGTACACACCCTCAATTCGACACGCCAGTCACCGTCTTACCGGTCCTCACCACGTCTCCGTACTTTTGATGTAGCTTCTGGAGCTCGCGATGCAGCTGAAACCTCTTGACCGCAAGCATGGTGACGTAGATGTTGGACAGCCGGGCAACAAAGGGTCCGGGGAATCTGTTCAAGCGGTGAAAGGCTGCACGGTACACCAACATGCTGACATAGATTCCCACTGCGGCTATGGAGAGGAGACCAGAGACGACTCGAAAGGATTCAACGAGGGACATCCCGGGCGGCGCAAAGAGAGCTACTGCGGTGACACCTGCTGCATCCAGGACAGCGGCAACGACGATGAGGTGTGGCGTGTACAGATCCCATTCGCCAATTCGAAAGACCAACAGGTGCAAAGCAACCCCTAGCATAAATGCTGAGCAGTAATATGCGTCCATGATGGTGTGCGGGCAAACATATCCCACATCGACGACGGGGGAACGCCAAGTTGGGTAAGCCAGAATCAGGCAGCCAACAGCTCTTTTGTACGATCCAAGAGGTGCCTCGAGTCGTACTGCATGCTCGGCAAACAGCCAGTCTTCTCCACTGATCAAAGGCCAAGGGCGAAGAGCCGAAACGGCACCCAGACTTCAACCTTGTCACACGATTGCTGTCGTCTGCAGCAAACCGGGCGCGGGTTGGGCGGCACGTAGCTGTATGCGCCGTTCACGCAGCTATACGCGCCAAGAAGGTGGTATTGAATCCACTGTATCACTACACTCCGTTGCACCCGCTGCGAAGCGATCGGCTCTCTCCATGCTCATAAACATGGTACCTCAGGGTGCTCAGGACGGACTCGGGGCCTTCTCTGCGTATCAGTAGTCCGAGGGTACTGTGGTGATGGAGCGACAGCATCATGACACCGTGGTATCTGGGTGATCAGCAGTCGCAGTCGGCATGTGCGAGGAAACTATCCGAGGGACATGAGTATCTGGTCGATGGTCTGCTGCCATCAAAGTTCCCGGCCTCTGCCCCATGGTCTTTGACTCACCAGCCTTTGACTCACCAGCCTTTGACTCACCAGCCTTTGACTCACCAGCGTATCATCGTGTCGGTGGAGAATCTATGTGTGTAGCCTTCCGGCGAGTCAAAGAGCTGCACGTCGCGACCACAATCATGGTGAAACGGGACGCCCGACGGCGGCAAGAAGACTTGAATGCAATGCCTCATTGGGGAATCAACATGATCATGCATGCTCCCATGTCTCCTGCTGCCTGCTTTTCTGAAAGTGCGGCTCTTAGGCGGTGAAAAGAGGGTGAAGACAAACTATTTCAAAAAGCGTCCTGACCGTCATCAATGGCATCATTCCTTCATCCTGATCGATCCTCATCCAATCTTTCCACTGCCTCTGTCTGCCCTTGATACTGTTCATTGCCATCTTCATCACAAGCGAACATCATGGCGACTTCTGCAACGGGAGAGCTGTTGTGCGCTGCAACGCTCGCGAATCTCGAAGGCGCTCATAAGATTCCATTTCGCGAACCACGCCTCCTTGACTTGGAGGTACTCGATTCTCGCACGAGGGTGATGGAAGCCAAGATCGGAATTCCGTCGCCACCGCCAGTCGAGGAGGTAACATGGCTGGGACTCATCTGGCGAGTCTGGCGGCTTCGCGATAAGACGTACATGCAAACTATGCTATGCGACGACTCGCCTGTTCTCCGGACCATGACCCTTCATTTGTCGCACATATCGTCCAAAACCGTACGGGATGCCGTGGACAGCATCAGCCCTGGATTCCAATTCCAACCTGGGTTCCAATACCCAATGTGGCCGGAAGACGGTACCGAGGACGAGCAAATGGCATTCGCCCTGCAAAAGCTTGCCCATCTCGCTGGATGGTGGGGGCAAAAGTTTGAAGTCAGCTCGGTGACGCCTATCGACATCTACATCAACGCACTTCGTCTGGCTCTCAGGAAAGAGTCTTCTCCACCGCTGGCTCCTCGAATTTCTCCGATTCGGCCTCGGTCGATCCCTTATTTTAGAACATGCCATCCTCGCGGCCGTTCTCGGCAGCCCGAGAAGCAAAGGCGTTCCTCCTCATCTGACGCCAGTGACACCGACAGCGAGCCACATGGCTCCCGGAAGAGGAGCCTTTTCGGGAGCGGCTGGTTAAGCAAACTCTTATTCTGGCGCAAAAAGCAAAGCAGCGTCGCGAAGCACTACGCAAGCAGCTGCTCTAGTTCTTTCCGTTCTGATCCTTGACCGGAGAGGCGGGAACTGGGCAAGTGAAGGGGGAGACTTTGGATTCCATGTGCTCGCGCCGCTCATGTTTCTTGCTAGACGCCGTTCGAATGGTATCAAGTTTTTCATATAATTGATGTGACCATGTGGACCTCTCGCGCGTGTAGTCTCGTTCATGTCTCGTATTGTCAGTGGCTGTTTCCTACAAAGCTCGACGAAGGAAAGGCGCCTGGCCTTTGATTTACCACAAGAAATATGAAGATAAAAGATGTTTGCCGTGCACACGAGGCGTAGCGACGATTCATGCCCAAATGGGAGGGCACCGGCTGCCCAAGACGCCAGACCAGGAAACGATGATGACGCTAATGAATAGCATTAGGTCAAGAACGAGAGGAGGCGCGACCAGACATTCAACTATTAAGCACCTGCCCTAAATTTTGAGGGAGAGGTCTAACCCCCACACCTCCCACACCTCCCACACCTCACTGAACAGGGTCCCAACCTCGACTCGACTTCAGAAGCTGCACGGGTATGGCTGCATCTCTGCCGCAATTCTAATTGCCTGATGGTCGACCTTTACGGCATTCTTAGCCGACCGCTCTGCAGCAGCTTCCTCATCCTGCTGGTGAATGTTCATCCCATCGGCACCTTGGGCTGGCCAATCGACGTCATTGGCTCGCCATCGTCAGAGGAGCAGTCCTCACCCGTGCCCGACCATGTGACGAGATACGGTATGAAAAGAGAAATATCCTACGTAGGCCGTGATACGTGGGCGACGAGCTGATGGTCAAGACAGCGCCCCTGGTCTGGCTTCATTCTCAGGACCCCTTCCGGCCGGCAGACCTGCTACAGCACATTCGCCATACAACGCCCACGGTTGATCAGGAGCCCATCGCCGGCTTGCCCGCCTTGGATCTGGACAACCTTGCCACATTGAACCATGTCAAAAAAGGTGAAGTGGCACTGACCTCCAAAGAAGACGTGACGACGCTTCCTGCATGGTTGCTCGGCGAAAACCCCGATGCATCGGGCAGGACGGCCAACGCCACGCCCTGCGTCGTCATTCTTGTTGACAAAGGCTCTCACGAGATGGATGCCTTTTACTTTTACTTCTACTCGTACGATAGGGGGGCGAATCTGACGCAAGTTATGCCGCCCTTAAATGGGCTGCTGCAAGACACGCAGCATGGCATGCACTTTGGCGATCATGTCGGCGACTGGTGAGTCCCGTTGTGTGAGCAGTGACCAGGGACGACGACGAGTATTCAGCAAATCCTGACACGCGTCCACAGGGAACATAACATGGTCCGTTTTCGCCAGGGCAAACCTGTAGGAATTTACTACAGCCAACATTCTGACGGTGCTGCTTATGAATGGGATGATGCACACGTTGAGCTACGAGATGAGCGGGTGTGTTTTTCAGCCACGAATGGCATTTACACGTTCAAGGGTTACACGCAGGACTAATTCTCTTTAGCCCATTGTCTTCAGCGCATATGGCTCGCATGCCAATTATCCATCAGCTGGGTGAGCACCTGGCCACTATCCTCTTTGCCGAAAGCGACGGGAAAATGCTAAACAGATGTCGCGCCTCGTGAAGTGATCAGATCCATGACGAAGTTCTTATAGACTATTGCGACGCCGGCAACATCTGGGACCCCGTTCTGTCGGCTTACTTTTATCGTTTCGACCCAGCCAGCTCGGTCCTGACGCGTGTCTTTCCCTCGGGCACCAAGGACTCGTCCAACTTTACCTCGTTCCTTTACTTCACCGGCCTTTGGGGCGACGCCAAGTATCCGGATGACCACCCGCTGCAGAAGACGGTCCCGTACTTTGGTCTCAAGCGCTTCGTCTCTGGTCCGCAGGGGCCAATTGTGAAGCAGCTTATGCGCAAAGGGCTCTTTCCCGATGACAGGGAATCCAGATCATGGACGCAGTGGGCCGTCGGGATCTTCATGTCCCTTTATCCGTGCTGCATCCGCGGCTGGAGGAAGTGGCTGTCGCTGGTATTGCTCGTCGTGCTTCTTGCATCAACCGGTTTCGCTCTTCGACGCGCGAGTAAGAAGTATCGACGGGATAGGGATTACACCAAAATCGACGGCGAGATCCCGCTCAGCGACTTGAACTTATCTTCGCATCGCGGGTCGCATGACGAGAGGTGACGTGACGTGGAGCATATTGAGCGCCAGAGCGGAGAGGAGGTAGGGAGGCGTCATTGGCATCGCCTAGGACATTGAGACATAGACAACGCTCCTCATTGCTCGTGTGTAATTATATGAGTGCCCGAGACGCCACCCACTGCTGAGGATGTCGCCGGATGAACGTGTGTAGTATGACGACACTGTGTTCTCGCAACCGCTGACCATAACGGCGATGATGAGGGGGCATGCGCCCTTCAACACAACGCATAGACACAGCAAGAGCCTCGAGTGATGATTTGCCTTTGGAAATGCATTTTCCTATGACACACGTCGTTCATGACAAGATCTTGGGACCCAGCCCTCTTACGCTGGGGGGAACAAACCACTTGTCAAGCGCCGTCAAGATGTCTTCCAAAGGGGCGGCAGTCGTATCAGGAGATACGCAACAGCCAAGGCCAGTGACTGAGACCCAGCGGCGATGTTATCGTGTATTGGGCAACCGATTGGCGGCGCGATGGATAAGGCGGGCGGGCGGGGGTTTCCTGAGGTCCATTGCTAGTGTGACCCGCCGCGGCAATTTCGTGAGTGAAAAGTGATGATGATGATGATTATTTATTACCCACACACTTGACGCCTTTTCTCTGAAACGCGCTTCCGTCTCTGCGCCCACCACCACGCGATCGGCCGGCCGCATCGGAGAAAGGAGGCAAAGATGGCGGTATAAAGCAAACAAAGAAGCTCATTTCCCCTTCGTGCCGGGCAAGATCCACTTGGTCCAGGCTGCAATGGCCGCAATGGCCCCAGACTCGACGGCCCTGGGCGAAGCAAACACCACGAAGCGCAGCAGTCGCGACTACAAGGGCTTCGTGGCAGGCGTGTTCAGCGGCATCGCCAAGCTATCCGGTGAGTCTGCTGCCGTCGCCCCTTCCAAAGTCATCGAGCTGACGGTATTTTGTTTCACCAGTCGGACACCCCTTTGACACAGTCAAGGTCCGACTGCAGACGACGGACAGGGGCAGGTTCAGCGGTCCCCTGGACTGCGTCACGCAGACTATCAAGCACGAGGGCATCCGCGGCTTGTACAAGGGCGCAACGCCTCCTCTCGTGGGATGGATGTTCATGGACTCCATCATGCTGGGCTCGCTATCCGTGTACCGCCGCCTGATGGCGCAGCACGTCTTTGGCGCATCGTCCTGGACGCCCGGCAGCAGTGCCCCCGATGCCCTTTCGCCCCTGGGCCATGGTCTGGCCGGTATCCTGGCCGGCGCGACCGTGAGCTTCGTGGCCGCCCCCGTCGAACACATCAAGGCACGCCTGCAGATCCAGTATGCGGCCGATAAGGCCCAGCGGCTGTACTCGGGTCCGTTGGAGTGCATGCGCAGCATCTACGCCCATCACGGCGTGCGTGGCCTGTACCACGGATTGTTCGCCACCGTTGTCTTCCGCAGCCTCTTCTTCTTCTGGTGGGGGAGCTATGATGTTCTTTCGCGCTGGATGCGCCACACCACCAGCTTGAGCGATCCGGCTGTCAACTTCTGGGCTGGTGGTCTCAGCGCCCAGATCTTCTGGCTCACGAGCTACCCGAGTGATTTGGTCAAGCAGCGCATCATGACGGATCCGCTGGGCGGCGGGCTCGGCGACGGCCGCCGCAGGTTTCCCTCTTGGAGGGCTGCTGCTGTATCTGTGTGGAGGGAGAGTGGCTGGAGAGGATACTGGAGGGGGTTCTTGCCGTGCTTCTTGAGGGCTTTTCCGGCAAACGCGACGGCATTGCTGGCATTTGAGGGGGTCATGAGATCTTTGCCTTGATGCACAAGGGCGCGAGAGAGAAGACAATCGTATTGCACTCGTCCAACAAATGTTAGAAGCTGTACGCGAGACGTTTCACGCGTCGAACCTCAGCACGATGCGTCCAAGGGGAGCAAAAATCGTCTACGCAGCGAGGATATATGTTTCATTTCACTCAACTCAGGTCACCCTTTCCGCTCAATAGACATGTCAACACGGTAAAGAACGACAGGTTACTGCACGACGGGAAACCTGGTATGTTTGTGTATTTCAATAACCTTGGCCTCACTTGGCAAACGAGCATCGTAATGCCTTGGAGCGGTTTAGTCCGCTACCTCGTGACGTCGTATGTCGTCGAAAGACGATCACAGGCTATTTCAGATCCTCTGGTTGCCGACGCCTCATGGCTCCAACCTCCAACTTTACTCGTCGTCATCCTCAGCCTCGTCGTTGACGACGTTGAAGAACTTGAGCTCGTACACGCCGCGCGAGGTGGACACGACACGAAGCCAGTCACGCAACTGCTGCTTTTTGAGGAACTTTTTGGTCCTAGAAACACCTTGTCAGCACGATGCCTCTTATCCCTCACCCTAGCATCCCCGAATGCGCCGCGCGAAAGGGGGGGTACTCTTCTGGGAATGGGAGTTGGAAAACGTACAGGTACTTGAGGTAACGACCAGAGAGGTCATTGTGGGAAATAATCTCGATCTTGCCCTCGCCCTGCTGCTGCACGACAACATTGTCGCCGAGGTTATTGGTGCGGCCTTCCACCTTGATAGTGTCCCGGAGGAACTGCTCAAAGGCCGAAATGTCGAAGATCTTGTCGCTAGCCGGCTGCTGCGCATTGATGATGAACTGACGAATGCCGCGTCAGCCTTTTTTTTTTTTTTTCGTTTGGAATGACGACGTGCAGATGCGCAAATCTATCCTTGTTAACTCACCTTCTTCGTCTGCTTCTGGGCCTTGCCCGACTTCTTCTGCTATGAGGAACGACTTAGCCTGCTGCACGTATTCCAAGGCGCGACAACCGCCCGACAGCAAAGCAATTCGTCAATTCACATACAGTGTGAGGAGCCATGTCTGCTGAATTCTGTTCAAAGGAACGAGACGGGCTGGAAAGAACGCAAAGAGGTCGAATCCTGCGCCTTGTAGAGTTGGTTTTGTATGAAAGAAATCTGAAGGGTCGAAATCTTTCCCAATCCGTACTACCCTACGATCCCTGTCCGTGGAAATATTCAGTGTGGCAGAAAAATGGTGGAGGATTAGGGCTCCTGAGCGATAGCGGGGCCCATCTAATCGATAAGCGACACAATCTTCATATCACGTGATGGTATTTATCCGTGTCATTGGCTTAGGATCCCAGTTGGCATGGCTTAATATGGAAGAAAACAAAACATGTGAACCACCTCGACTTACTACAGTTTCGAAGGCTTCGTCAGGGGAGCTGACATTTACAGGCGCCGGAGATCGAAAGCTGTGGTTCGGGCAGCCGCGCAATTCGGAGCGTAGCAGATGTCTGGTAGAAATGCAAACACGCAATGTTGTCGCTGCAAGGAGAAAGCAAAGCTCGCGCTGATGACGCAGACGCAACACATTCAAGACATTGCAGTGGTGCGGCAAGCGCAGATGATCGAACTCGCGCTTCATTACTGTGCATCCATCATCAAACTAGTGCCTCGTGCCATGTCGACTCTTGCTAAATCATCCATCTCCCAGGCCGTAGCTTCATACAGATCATACGTCGTGAGCATTGCGTATCGCCAAATAAACAGAAAGAAATGCATTATTCATCCAAACAACTTCTTGAACACTCCCTTGATGCCAGATGGCTTCTTTTCCTCGCGTGTCCTTCTCCTAGCTCTGCGCGCGCTGTCTTCGGGAGCCTCTTCATTGCCCTTAGAAGCCGAGACGCGTGGGTCTTCAAAAGATCTTTGAGGCTCGGTAGCTTTGGCTGCTCTGGCTCGATCACTGGCTTCTCTTCGTACACTGTGTCTAGTATGACCTGTGCTGTTTCGTCGGCGATGGTCTGTAGCTCGAGCCTTGTCATTCGGGCTGTTTCCCGCTGCCTCGCCTGCAGCAGGAGAGCTATCAATGTCGAAAACGCCCTCAGCGCTCCTCACGTCAAACGACTTCTTGTTGGTCTGTTGGGGAGTCGTCGGTGCTCTCTCGCTGGAGTCAGCCTCGGTAGGCAAAGGGTCTGGTCTGTGTTGGCTCGAATGACTGTGCCGACGGGATGAACGGTGATGGGTTCGCTCTGCAGGACGGTCTGCCATCTTGCTGCCTCTATCTCGATGATGCGAGGAGCGGTCTGCATGCTCGGACCGTTCGACGCGCGCTGAACGTTCGAAACGCTCATGATACTCATGATGCCCATGATACTCACGACGCCCGTGACGCTCGTGATGCTCAGGATGTTCGCGATGAACATGGTGTTCGGGACGCCCACCATGCACGTGGCGACTGTGGTGGCCGCGATGCTGCTCTTCGTCCTCTCGCTTGCCATGTCGCTCACGAAGTTCTCTCTCTTGACCTCTGAGCTGTTTCTCTGCCTTTCGTCGCTCATGTTCTGCCTGCTCCTCCCGAGTTCGATGTCTTCTCCTGCCAGAATTTCCAGACGACTCGCCAGAGCCGCCGCTATTACGTTGTTGGGTGCTACGCGGCGGTGTTGTAGGAGCTGTTGCCTCGAAGCTGTCCGAGCGATGTCGCCGACTGTGCGATTCCTGACCGCCTTGAGCAGTGCGATGATGAAGATGAGTATGTCTCCGTTCCCGTGGCTCCTCTTCGTCGCGATTGTGACGAGATTGGCCGACATGTTGCGACTGTCTATGTCGGCGGCGCCTCTCTCTATCTCGGTCGCCGCTGGACGAGCGAGGGGTCCTCGATACTTCGTCTGCAGAAGTGTCAGTATTCAGCTGGCTTGAGTGCTCCTCGGATCCTGCCCATGGAACTGCAGGGGGGGTTCTCTTCGCAAAATCCTGCAGGACCCCGGGCCCAAAAATGGCGGCTTGCCGCAGAACTTTTACTGTCGCGGCACAAATGACCACCACAGCCGCTAATGTTTCCTCGATATCGCGGATAAGCAGGTAATAACGGCGTTTGAGCCACCTTGCACGGCTCATCTCTACCAAGGCTGCGTCAGGCACAACAAGTGGTGGCGTGAGCGAATCTATCTCGACATCGGGCGATGGCAACGGAGACTCGATGCAAACTGAAGACATGTCCAATGAGCTTGGTGATGGGCATGCTGCCGACGAATGGTCTTCTCCAAGCCTCTGCGATCCAGGAGTCGCTGTACCCTTGGCATCTAGCAGGGCAGCCATGCCTACGGCCACTAAAGTGAATTGGGCAATTCGCCTCCTCTCAGAATTGCTGCTCTGTGTCTCATTTTCGAGCGCAGGTCCAATGATGGCAGACGGCTCAGCCTTCGGATTTATCGCGCCCAAAATGGCGGCATCCGCCTTTGCGCTCGTGCTCGCAGATTTCACTGACTCTTTGTCGGGCAACGAATGAGCTTGAGACCTCGCCCGGAACTCAAGTTGAGTGCCTCGGCTGTGTTTCGAGAAGTGCTCGAAAGCAGGGCTGAGCTTTCCCTTTCTTTGAAACTCCGAAATGTCACGGTTGGACGCTTTATCTTCCCTCGCCTTGGTACTTCGAAGAAGTCCTCGAAAATCAAACGGGGAATGACTTAAGGAAGACAGTTCCTCACCTTTTACCGACTTGAAAGATACATTCTCCTTTCCCAGACGAGATCTCTCTGAAGCTTTCCTCTCGTCTTTCTCTGACCTCTTGCTTTTGGTCTCGATCGGAGCATGACGGCGGGCTTTCGACATTTGCGCTCCAGCAAGCGCGGCTCCTCCAGCCACGGCCACGCCGCCGGCGACGGCGGCTGCAACCGCGGAGCTTTTGGAAGCATTGGCTTCCGTGACACCTGGGCGAGTAGCTCCAGTATTCTTAACGTCTGCCTCTGCTGGTTGCTCTGCATCTGCAAAATCTTGTTTTTCGGCCATGACGGGAGCATCAGCGACAGCCTCTGACCAGCCGACTTCAGGAGCAGCTGGAACTGCTTCAAGTCTGGTTTTATCGACTTTCAGCTCTTCAGTGCCGTGGTCAGGACTTTGCGCTCGACCATCCACCTCAGGCTTCTCCACTGGAGCAGGGCCAACATCAACTGCGTGCGTGCTTCTCCCCGCGCCCTCTATCTCTTCTACAGCAACAGGTTTCTCCGCGTCTTCTTGCAGATTGGTCCCCTCAGCTTGATTTTCGCTTCCGGCCTTGAATTCGGGCTTCGTAGAATTAGATGCTTCGATGACGTCGGCCATGGCCGCAGCAACAGTCTTGCCACTCCCTTCGTTGTTCGTTTCGGTTGTGATGTCTGCCCTGGCGTCTCCTTGGGGGTCCGTATCAAGTCTGAGTGGCCCCTTCGCTTCAATATCCTGGGCAGGTCCGTCTGTAGTTGCTGCGGTCACGTCTTCCTTTCCTGTCGGGATCTCTCCGACCTGGTCCAGGGCTGTTTTGGAACATGAGTTGCCTCTCGCTTCAACTTCGGCATCTGGTCCGGCGACCGGGCCTGGCTTGTAATGCGGTGCTTCACTAAGCTCGAAAGCTGGTTCGCTGTTCGATTCGGCTATCTCTGAGGTCATAGCATCTGGCCCGGTGCCCAATACTGCGCTCGGAGCATTCTCAGACACATCGTTGGCGTCTTTCACATAGATAGGTTTCGCCCCTGCTTCCTGCTTTGGGGTTAAGTCTGGAGCAAGGCCTTGAGCTGCCGCTTCAGTCACCTCCCTAATTGGCTCGTTCACCTCCGTTGTTGCCGAGGCATTGCTTTCAACTTTCTCGGATGGTCTTGCTTTCAGTTCATTCTCGAGTTGTGTGCTAGCATCTTCATCGCTCGCTTGTAACGGCTTCGCCTCCAGCTGCGATTGAATGACAGCTTCAACGTTTTCTGCGTCTTGAGCGGCTTCAAGGGTGGCCTCGACACTCTGCGCATCCGCCTTTGCCGAATTTGCTGAAGTTGAATCTGCCTTTTGAACTTCTTGGATAACCTTTGTATCAAGGTTCGCATCGTCCACCTCTACAATTTCGCCCTGTGCGGGATCACTCGACGTCTGTGCAAGAAGCTCAGTTCTTTCGCCTCCACTAGCGGCTTCCGAAATAATGGCTGATTCAATTGGTTCTGAGATGAATTCAGTTGTAGCAGGGACGGGCAATTCCTCGACAACGAGCTGCGTACTTGATGTAGCAGTAGGTTCTTCGAGTATGGCTGCAGGAATAGTCTCCGATGCATTTTCAGGTTCTTGAAGCTGTTGCTCAGTAGCAGCGATAGCCACAGAAGCATCTTCGGACGGAGCACTTTGCTGCTCATCCGTCTGCGCAACTTGCGCCGAGTTGACTGGGGTCACTTCTTCCTGCAGCGCGGCAATGTCTTCGTTGACCACTGCCGCTACCGCTTCGTCCTCGGCTTTGGCTTCAGGTACCGATTCAACTGCTCCTGCTTGTGACTTCACGACCAAGCCATCCTTCTGTACCCCAGTTGCTGGATCTCCTGTGCGCTCGTGCATTGCGGTCTCGACCTCTGTAGCCTCTGCAGTCTCAGAAGTCTCTGCAGTCTCAGGAGCCTCTGGAGCCTGTGAGGCCTCTATGTTAATAGGAGCCTCTGCAGTCTTAGGAGACCCTATAGCCTGTAAGGCCTCTGTGGTCTCAGAAGCCTTTGCAGCCTCTACAGTCTCTGCAGTCTCATGAGCCTCTGTAGCCTGCACAGCCTCCATGGTTGCAGAAGCCTCTGCAGTCTCAGCTGCCTCTACAGTCTCGGTTGTCTCTGCAGTCTCAGAAGTCTTTGCAGCCTCTACAGTCTCTGCAGTCTCAACAGCCTCTGGAAACTCATGGGCCTCAGGTATTTCATAAGCCTCTGGAAACTCAGGGGGCTCTGGAAACTCATGGGCCTCTGGTAACTCATGAGCCTCTGGAAACTCAGGGGGCTCTGGTAACTCATGAGCCTCTGGAAACTCAGGGGGCTCTGGTAACTTATGAGCCTCTGGAAACTCAGGGGGCTCTGGTAACTCATGAGCCTCTGGAAACTCAGGGGGCTCTGGTAACTCATGAGCCTCTGGAAACTCAGGGGGCTCTGGAAACTCATGAGCCTCTGGAAAACCATGAGCCTCTGCAACCTCTGCACCCTCTGCATTTCGCAGATTATCAGCTGCAGACTCGGCGGAAAGCTTAGCAACGGGAATCTCCGCATGTTCGAGAGTTGTACCTGAATCGCCAGCCTCAAGAGTCTCTGTAGTCTCAGGAAGCTCTGCAGTCTTAGGAGCTCCTGTAGTCTGGATAGCCTCTATAGTCGTAGGATCCTTAGGAGCCTCAGGAGCCTCTGCAGTCTCAGAAGTCTCTGCAGCCTCTTCAGTCTCTTCAGTCTCTTCAGCCTCTGTAGCCTGTAAGACCTCTGTGATCTCTGCAGCCTCTACAGTTTGCACATTATCAGCTACAAACTCGGCAGAAAGCCTAGCGATGGGGATATCGGCATTTTCAAAATTTGTGTCTGAATCGGCAGCCTCCAATTGTTGAACGTCATCCTTGGTTTCTGTGAGAGCTGCTGCAGAGGAGTCATGATGCAAGTCCGCGGTTCGAGCAAAATTCGAAGGCATTTGTTCACCAACTTCGTCAAACAGATCAACCTTCTCCTCGACACTGGCTCGACGAGAAGCAAATTCTGCTGATGGTGAAGTATTGGAATGTGGAGAGGCAGTGTTCTTTAGATCATCACGAAGCTGTGATGTACTCAAGTCAGTCTCCAGATCAGGATTGGCTTCAGATAAGGGATTCGCCATTTCATCAGTCACAAGAGACTTCTCCAAGTTCTCGAGTACAGCCTCGGTCGGTGCCGTGCCTTGTTTCGAGTCTTCGTCTTGACTCAAGATGTTGGCCGCAGACTCTTCCTGGTCGTCCATGGCTGGCGATGTGACCGTCTCGATGTTCTCCGCGAAAAGTTCCCCTTGGGGAGAAGTCGTGTTCGTGAAGGGTTTAGTGACATCACTGACAGCCGCTGTCGGACTCTCCAGTGATTCCATCTTCCCAGCCCCAGGGGTGCCTGGCGCACGTTCCGTTGCACCGGACTCCGGCGTGGCTGCTTTCTCCGACGTATATTCAACTGCGGCGGTGTCCACTGACATGGCGAGCTCTTGATTCCCTGTAACCTCAGCTGTATCTGCTTCTTCATTGACCCCGACTGCAAAGTCTTCGCCCGCACACGCGACGAGGACCTCGGGCTCCTTCGTCAATGATTCGACGTCATCAGTCTCTTTGTGGATCTTGGTAGAGACAGACTCTACCATCTGGGGCTCAAGGGCTTCAGGTGCTCCTCTTTCAGCGTCATTGGGGGTGTCAACCTCAAGCGCAGCCGTTACGTCCTCGCTTTCATGCTCTCGAGTTCGCGATCCGTTGTCCTCGGCGTTTACATCAGAAAGTTTCGGAGACACGGCGACTTGAAGCTGGTCGATCTGGGGCACCGCATCGCCCGGCTCATGCGCTGCTGCTTCTGCAAGAACAGGGGTAGTAGCAAGAATACCCGTCGCTGTCAGCTTGCGTTCATCTTCTGCCTGGACTTTTCCTGACGTGAGGGCCTCAGATTGCCTTTCCTCTAATGAAGTCTCGGTCTGGCTCGCGGATTCGGCGAGATCAGTGGCTGGCTCAGCAACTAGTTCTACTTCTGCGGGTTGTTGCTCGTTGGTTCCCACGTTGAGCTCTCCCGTTGAAATATGCAGTTGGTCCAGTTCTGTGGCGTTGGTTGCCACAACAGAATGAGCTGGTTCCTCTGCTGGAGGTCCGGAATTGGCCTGTTCTATTTCAATGCGTCCTTCAGCCTCGATCTGGACCTCTGAATTCTCTGGGTCAGGGCCCGAAACACTGTGAGCAGAGTTGTTCCGTTGAATGTCGCCATCAGTGTCTTTTTCCGAAAGCTCATACCCTGCAGCGCGTTTGAGCGACACATCGTCGATTGTATCGGCTGCTCCCAGCTTCGGATCCACGGCCTCGACTTGCATACTCATTGCAGTCGAGGTTTCTGTTTCCTTCAAAGTCTCTTCACTAACGGCTCTTTCCGGAGACATTGAGTCCTCATTCTTGCGTGAAAAGTTCTTTAAGTTCGATTCACTTGCTCCGGCGGCAGCAGCGTCGGATGTCGTTTCCGAGTCTTGGGAGCCAATTTCCGCTGGCAAAGCTCCCGCGTCAGCAATTTCGGTGCAGAGCTCGTCTTTCTTCTTGTCGTCAACCGTCGTATGTTCCTCCGATTCTGCAGTCGCAGCACATTCAGCGCCCTTCGAGGGTGACGCTTCAGTGGGCACTGCAGTGATCGTGGGTTCTAAGATTTCCTCGGGTACGTCCTGCGTATCGAGCAGCGCAATGTCAGCCTGCTGATCTGGCTCTTGTCGTTCCTCTTGCGCGATATCTTCTCCACTCATCGCCTCGACTCTGGTGATTGTCTTCTGCTCTTTTTCGATGCCGATTTCTTTGGCATCACCCAGCGCGACGACGGAAGTCGTGCCAAGATCAGCCACCGTAGCACTCATGGCATCGTTCTGGGGAGGCTCATCGAGTTGATCTTCAATTGGGCTCTGTGGGGATACTCGCTCGACTTCTGCAACCTCCGTGGTGTAATCTGCAGCCGGGTCCTCGTGCAGTTGTTGCGCATTTACATCTTGGGCCTTGGCTGCTTCAGCGAGTTTTGGCTCACTTGCCTCAGGACCTGGGTCAGGAACTAGGACGGAGGTTCTCCCCTGAACTTGGGAGTTCTGCGACATCGATCCGGACGTCTCTGGTCCAGGAGCTTGAGACGCTCGCTTCGAGTCCGCCACCACCGCAGGAGAAAGTAGCTCTTGCTGCGACTCTGCATCCCGCATTTCTTCCGTCGTGACATTTCTTGGCTTCTCTTGGGCGGTTCGCGACGCGTCAGCAGCGTGCGGCCGTTCTCGTGTCGTCACGCTGGCTGAAGTATCCTCATCAGCAAGAGCTTGGCGGGCTTCTTGAGCCATTTGCCCTGCACGGGACGGTAGGTCAAGCTCTGGCTGCTCCTTCTTCGTGCCTTCTTCAGAGGTGCTGTGTTCAATCACCGTTTCGATGATGGATCCATCTCCCGGAACCTCATTAGTCTGCTGTGACTCGCTGGATTTAACGTCCGTCGCAGCTGTCTCAACGAATGCTTCTTCTGTCGAGTCGTTCGTTTGATCTTGGGCGTGAGAAACACCTGATTTATGCTCGGAAGTGTGGCACTCCGGCTTGTCTTTTGGACTTTCGCAAGTTGCTTCGGTCATTTTCGTTTGAACCTCGGCAAGTGTATCCTCAGAAGCTTTGTCGTTGTCAGACGAGTCCTTGGGTCCTGGCTCGCTGATGAATGTGGCTTCTTGAGCTTCCTCTTTGATTGGTTCAGCTTCAGGGGCGGTCTGCCCTCCTTGAGCAATTTCCTCGCCTGTCTCAGCCTTGCTCACTTCAGCAGGATCTGCCTCTTGCGTATGCGTCTCGTTAGGAGCGTCAATGGTTGTTTCATCTCTCTGATCGGTCCCCTCCCGAGCTGAGGCAATGTCATCCTTTACGTGCAAATGATTCTTCAGAGCTGGTTCTGGTGTCCCTGGAGATCTGGCTTCCTCGGTTTCTTCGCTGATGTCGGCTGTTGTTGTTTCACTCACAGATAATGAGCCGTCTGCCAATGGCAGACTTTGTTCTGTAGTCCCGCTGCCTTCCTGGGAAAGCTCTGTCTTGACATCCCGACTTTTCGCATCTTCAACTAGTGCTTCAGACGTTGGTTCGGGTGTGCCTCTTGCAACCGGGGGTTCTTTCAAGGAACCGGCTGTATTATTCTTCGCTTTGTTGCCCTTCCTATCTTTCTTCTTCTTCCCCGACGCGTTGACATTCGTGGGTGTATTACTTTCATCATTAGGTTTGCCTCCAGCAGGAGCCGCTGCTGCATCTTTGCCAACTTTGTTCTTCTTTTTCCTGTTCTTCTTTTTCTTCTTGGCGGTAATTTCGTTACTTTTTGTCTCTCCCCTGTTTTCGTCCGGGAAATCTGATGAAAATTCGGCGCTGCCTGCGGGCGAAGCAGCTACACGATGGGAACCATGCTGCGGTGGATCTGGATGATACATCAGCAATACCGTTCCATACGTTTTCGTCTTCACGCTTCTCTGGGATACTCAATATGGCATTTCTCCCGGCTTCTTACATTCATCACGTTCAGCGAATTCTTCTCGCTCGGAATCTGTTGATTGGAAGTACTGCACATGGGAGAAATCAGTGTACTGCACATCGGAGTGATCTATATTCGCCCGGTAGGGGCAGACGGCGACTGCAGAAGTGGAATTCATACTGCTTTTGCCACTGATGAACCAGACTCGGTCCTGAGGGCGGGTTGCGCCCCTGTTATAGCGCTGACGCCCGCCATGCGGGCCTGACAGTCGCGTCGCAGGGCACAATGTGAGTATTCCTGATGTGTCCGGCGGAGTTTTGGGCTTTTGGGCAGACGTGGGGCTGTCAGATGGGTTGTTGTAGCGACGTCCGGGGAAGGCGGAATGTGCGTCGAGGTGCAGATGATGGGTGTGGTTGAGGGCCATGTGCAGAGAAGACGCAAGGACTTGGTCCGTCCTCGGTACGAATCTCTGGTGCAAGTCAGAGTATGGCGACGACAGGCTCAGATGTCACGATGCGACTGCGGCGGGAGCTCAATGGACGATGAGATGGTGTCGCAAAAAAGGCGAGTTGCAGTTTTGAGACGGAACTCTTTGTCAGAGCCATCAGACCGCTTCCCCGAGATACAAATCCTTGTTCACTGGACTCAGTATTAATAGCACGGCGCAAGCGACCCATCCTCAACAACAAACAACGATGGGATTGACCGTGGACGTCCAGGGTGCCGTCGTCGTACATACATATGTATATTTATGTGAGATGTACTTCGTATAGACGTCGCCGTTGCCTGGTATTGGACGCGAGAGAGAGACAAGTAGCAAAGGTCCATCCATGATCCGGAGCCGGGGCCCAGGTCTAGGACTGTACGTTGGGCAACAAACACGGTCCCCTCATCCAATAAGATCTGACGTGCAATCGCGGAAGCAGATGTGGTGTGAAGACATCCTGCATTTTTTGTTTCCGGCCGTCATGCGGCCAGCCATGTAACAGGGTCCAGTCTGGTGTCAGGCCGCGACTCTTGTCCCATGTACCCTGCCGCTCGCGCCCCGGGTCCGGGTTCACGGCGTACGGGCTCGTCACAACATCCGTCATTCATCATTGCCATGTGTCGGACGGGGCGGCAAACGTCGGCGATGCTGTTCCTGGTGCTGATGCTGACGCTGACGCTGCCACCTCTGATGCCGCCTCCGCTGCCGCTCTCTGCTGCCCGGCCGCCAACAAGCTTGACGCAGCATGAAGCAGCCGACGCCGGTGAGGCGTTGGGCTGCGACGCCAAGTTGTGCGTTGGCGCGTCATGCAACTTGGGAGAGAAACTGATAAGCTTTGCCGACCAATTGCCCCATCAATGCATACCCCACCCCTTAGATATTAGCGGCACAAGGGACGATCCGCCCAGGCGTGTCCTCGTGAGGGGCAGCGTGCACAAACAAGGCCAACCATCACGCGCGCCCACGGCCAGTCCCAAGTGCCTGAGGGAGGACGATGATGCATCCGACGTGGCAGACGAACACGGCCGAGGCGACACGACACCCGTGGCCGGCTTTCCCCCTTCATGCATTCCGGGAATGATTCGTGGTCCATTTCCCCTCCTTCCTCTGCATTGATTCCCAATGCACCTTCATACTTTGACTCCAGCCACATTTCTTGCACTGCATAAGGCGTTGACAATAATTGATGCCCTTGTCACGACTCACGAGCAGAGCCTCCCCCTCCTCATTACTCGTGCGACCACCGACGCGCTCGCGGCGCTCCCCATGTCGTCGGTGGCCTCTCGGCTTCCAGAGCTTCCGCAGCTGGGTTCTGCGACGTCTGCAGGAAATTTCGAGGCTCGAGAGGCTGCGTGTTTGTACAATTCATTCAGGTTCCTCCAGCTAAAAACAGTGATGTGCGCCATGTACTTTTCTTGCCGTAATTGCCTCTATATGTCTACTACTTGAGTACCTTGGAGAGCTCACCACCGCGTGAATGAGTCTCTCAGAAAAACAAATACAGTTTTGGTTTTCACGCTTAGTATGACAAATGCCATGCACTGCTTCCGGAGCTTTTCCTATCAAATTGTAGGACATCAAGGGTTGTAAAATACCTCCCATGCCAAAGTCAAAGTTCACCTCTTAATCGCTGGATTTTGAAGGTTTCTTGATGAGGAAACCAGCTCAAAAGTGGAGAAATCTTATCCACGGTACGAAGCAGATCAGCGAGGTCGGTCTTGATACGGATTGGTTACGGAGCACCCTTGAAGGACCTTGGCGCTCTGCGGCACTGCACTATTACGTGCTAATCAGGACCCACCCGACGTTTTCACGATTAAAAAAAAAAAAACATTGGGGGTTGGCGACATCGCCATGAATCGCCGTTCCATTCCGCTTTCTTAGCGACATCAACATGTCTTCCCAGCATTCTCTCAGCGCGGCGTCTGAGGAGCGAAAAGCGCGGCTCGCAGCTCTCAGAAATTTGAAACGAAAGCAGCCAGACGATCAGTCCTCCTCAGCCGTCTCGACCGAAAAGCCGCCCTCAGATTCTGCCGAGTCGGACGTGACCCGCTTGCATCTTTCTGGTCGCAACTACGATACAGCAACAAGAGGCCCCAAGCTGGGCTTTGACAATGCGCCAAACGAAGACCAAGACAAGCCGACGCTAGAAGAGCAAGCAGCCGATGTGGAAGAAAAGCTGCGGCAGCAAGCGGCCGAAGAGGCGCAAGACGACAAAGGACTGGATTTGTTCAAGCTACAACCCAGAAAGCCCAATTGGGATCTCAAACGGAACCTCGAATCGAAGCTTGAGATACTTAATGTACGGACAGACAACGCAATAGCTCGTTTGGTGCGGGAGCGAATCTCAGGCGCGGAGAAGACAGCCTTGAGCTCTGCGGCTGCCGATTTATCGAAACTAGATGGCGATACAGCTGGCGTGGATGGTATTGCACTCGTAGAGGGTTTGAGGGTCAGGGAGCAGGAAGAGGAAGAGGCAGAGAGAAGGGAGCGCGTCGAAGATGAAGGTCTCCTGGCATGATATGCACAGCGCGGGCTTTATCGATTTCCTTCGCTCTCAAACAGTCCCAGATGTCAGACACGCGTTTGGCCTTCGCGAGTTTTGATCACATGTGATCATGTCGGTGACTTTCTACCATACACAATATTTTGCATTTTGAATGCTATGCTTAGTCAAGGATACAAATGAGATACCCATCATGCACCTTCGCGATTCATAGACTGTGTCATGGCCAACCTGCGACTAAACGGACTGAGACTACGTTGGCGAGTAGGCTCAGGAATATGCTTCCTTTGTCTTTCTTTGTTGCGTCGCGATTCATAGTCTGGGCTGTGTCGTCCGTGCTGCCGTGTCTGGGGTTCAGGAGATTGTGAAGCATAGGAGATGCGCCGTCTTGGACGAGAAAGGTCTCGACGGGGTGACCTACTATCATGCCTCACATTTCTCGAGTTGTTGCTTTGAAACCCACGACCACGGTCATAGTGACGTGGCTCTTCAGCCCTTCTGTTCGGTGACGGGCTGTCACCTGGCTGATGGCGGCGAGCCTGCTTAGCAGGCGGCAAATCCCTCCTTCTATCAAATTGACCGGAATGGGCAACATTAGATCGACGAGGCAGTGAAGACCTGTCTTCACGTTTCAATGAATCTTGACTGGATGCCGACGATATTGAATCAGATGAAGCAGAGCGACGTGGTGGCGACTTCCTCTTTCGATCAGTCTCTTCGAAATCGGCAAGATTGCGCCGCCGAGGCGGTGGAGACCTAGCTTCACGACTTAGGGAAGCATTGGTGGATACTGTTGATACCGAGTCAAATGAAGCAGAGCGATGTGGTCGTGGAGACAGCGAACCATCATTCTTCCTGTGGCTGAAGCTCCGTTTCGGCGACTCCCTCCTGCTGTCAGACTCATCGAAGTCGGCAAGCTTGCGCCGCCGAGGCGGTGGAGACCTAGCTTCACGACCTAGGGAAGCATTGGTGGACACTGTTGATACCGAGTCAAATGAAGCAGAGCGACGTGGTCTCGGAGACAGCGAAGACTCCTTCTTCTCACGCTCCCGCTGTCTGGCGCGTTCAGCTTCTTGCTTTGCTAGAATAGCATGAGCTACGCCTTCCCTGCTGCACATGTCAGCTCTCACGCGACAGTGACAGCTTCAAGCGCTACTCACTTCTTTTCGGCCGGGTTTGGCGTGTCGCTGGCAAGTTTAGGCACCAGCTTGGGATTGCGAAGTTGCTGCGACCTCGACGGACGAGACACGTATGGGCGCTCCTGAGAGGTAGCTTTACATTCATACGAATAGTGACGTTCTGGGAATGTCAGTACGCCGGTGCCAATGACTGAGAGCGGATAACATATCTCTTTTCAGACACTTCTGACACTGAACATTGGACGGCGTCGACTGCCTGAAGCCGCCTCTTGTCATGCTTGGACCGTGCATGAGGGATGGTTAGTCACTGTAAACAACAAGCAATAGCCCCAGACTTGAATTTTGGACTTCAAGTTTGCTGAGAATAGCGAGCGAATCCCCAATCGGGAAGTTGTGCCCTGGCATAAAAGGTGAAGATTTGGCGAGATATGTTATCAATTCGATCACAGTCCGACAGCTACGAAATTCGTCTGCCAAGGCTCTTATGGCAACCCCACATCTCAGGCATCCACCGCTGTTGTGCCGGTTCGTCATTGCCTGCTACCGTCTCGACAGCTGACTCATCAGTGAGGGCTAGCATACATATTTATATTCAAAGAATGCTCACAAGCACTCGATTCTGTGCAATGCCTTTCTTCTTGTATTGGAACGTAAGATTGCATTCAGAACCACGAGACTCAGTGAGTTCATTATTGCTCCGGGTCATAGAAAAGCCTTCAACCTCGTTGGTGATGCTCGTCGCGTCTACCACGTTTGCTCCGACATCGGCTGAACAAGCCACTTTTCTATAGTCACATGACTCAATGCCTGGCTTTTGACCAGCTCTCCTGAATTTCAAAAAGTTTTCTACCCACAGAACCCCAAAACTTCATCCTTCTGCCTCTCACAATCTCATTCTTCAATCGCTCCATCACGTGTTCAGGAAGCCTAGACGCATATTTTGGATCTTGAACAATGGCCTCAAGAGGATTTTCGAAGTCTCTGCGCGCAGTACGCCAGCTGACCGCCTCACACATCCAGCAGCGCTCTTTCGCCATTGCCCGTCAAGGATCGCGGGCGTCTGCCGCCATTGCTGCTCGTCCTGGCGCCTTTGCTACTCAGACCCGTGGTGTTAAGACGATTGACTTCGCTGGCCACAAGGAAGATGTCTATGGTGCGTGTGTTATGACACGAAAACGATGATTGACCATTAGATTGTGAACTCAACTGACATGCGCCTCCAATCGTTCAGAGCGTTCCGACTGGCCTCAAGAGAAGCTTCTTGACTATTTCAAGAACGACACTCTAGCACTCATTGGCTACGGCTCGCAGGGTCACGGGCAAGGCTTGAATTTGCGTGACAATGGACTCAATGTCATTGTCGGTGTCCGCAAAAATGGCAAGTCTTGGAATGATGCCATTCAGGATGGCTGGGTACCTGATAAGAACCTATTCGACGTGGATGAGGCTATTTCGCGCGGTAACATCGTCATGAATCTTCTTTCTGACGCCGCTCAGTCTGAGACTTGGCCCGCCATCAAGCCTCAGATCGTTGAAGGCAAGGTCAGAACCGATGCCCCTCGTCTTCCAATTAATGCTATGACACGATGACTGACGACTTTGCAACAGACGCTATACTTTTCTCACGGCTTCTCTCCTGTCTTCAAGGACCTCACCAAAGTTGATGTTCCCAGTAACGTTGACGTCATTCTCTGTGCACCTAAGGGCTCTGGTCGCACTGTCCGATCTCTGTTCCGTGAGGGCCGCGGCATCAACTCATCCTTCGCTGTCTTCCAAGACGTGACTGGCAAGGCCAAGGAGAAGGCTGTTGCTATGGGCGTTGCTATCGGGTCTGGCTACCTTTACGAGACCACTTTTGAGAAGGAGGTCTACTCTGACCTGTATGGTGAGCGCGGCTGCCTGATGGGTGGTATCCACGGTATGTTCCTCGCACAGTACGAGGTTCTGCGAGAGCGCGGCCACAGCCCCAGCGAGGCCTTCAATGAGACCGTCGAAGAAGCTACACAGAGCTTGTACCCTCTCATTGGAGCCAACGGTATGGACTGGATGTTCGAAGCATGCTCGACCACTGCACGTCGCGGTGCCATTGACTGGACACCCAAGTTCAAGGATGCGCTGAAGCCTGTTTTCAACAGCCTCTACGATGCCGTGAAGGATGGATCCGAGACGAAGCGCTCTCTCGAATACAACGGCCAGGCTGACTACCGCCAGCGATATGAGGCCGAGATGGAGGAGATCCGAAACTTGGAGATCTGGAGGGCTGGAAAAGCCGTTCGGTAAGGTTTTGCCCTCGGCAATGAAACATGCAAATGCTGACGAGATTATGCAATCAGCGCCTTGCGACCTGAGAACAACTGAACGCGGACATATGAATTAGATTCACTGCGCATGTGCCGTGAAGCTCAGTGAAGGCTGGACGGCTCACACATGCAAATCAAGTGTGGCTAATGTCCGACAATCTTCTGAGGGCATTCACAACGCCCTATGGCCGAAGGCTCGCAACCGGGCGCACAAGGGCAGCACTGACGAACCGGCATGCTTGTGAGGGGATTTGCAAGACTCTACTATGAGCTTGTGTGGGTATTCACAAGGTCATTCGCATATGTAGCGAGGCTTGCGATGGTGTTGTGTTACCTGCGACCGCGGCTGCTGTCAGAAGCTTGAGACAATACCCGTGATAATGCCACAACAGTGGCCGATTAGAGTATAACGAATTTCAGGGGTCAAGGAGCCGCCCGACTCAATCGCTGGCGGGTCGGCACCACTTCGGGCGTGGATCTCCACCCTCAAAAGATATTCCATCGATCTATCCGGGCTTTGTCACTTTTCCTCCAGGGACTCAGCTAGCCCCTAAGTATTAGACTTGGCATTAGTTGCATAACTACTTAACCTAGAAGCATACTGTCGCTCGCCACTGCCAGCTGCTCATTCTCTTGCATAGGCCTACATATCTAGAGGCCACTCCAAGAAATAATGCTCAATCTATCATTTGACAGTCATATGAAGCAAGTCTAGTTTCTTTTTTTTGTTTGGGCACTTTTGCCCCTCTAGCCGCCCGTATCGTGAGTTTCGGCCAATCACACTCGTTGGTCCTGTCCTCTTGGTGCGCACCCGAGCGATGCTCGACGCACGTGTCGTCCGACCGTCGAGGCTCGAGCGCGCAAGCGAGTTCTAGCAGGACCAGACGACCGTGGAGACGATGCTGCGAAGACCAAGAGACGACACGCTGGATAACCGAAATCGTAAAAGGGCCTTTTTGTTGGCATTTCCTAGAACCATTGCCTTCAACCTGGACAACATTGAACTTGACGATGGGTCCGTCGACGCAGTATGCCGGGCTCAGAAAAGCCGGCTGGCAATAGGACGGTGATGTGCGGGTGCACCTTCCCTTTTTGTATATATTGCATGGCCCGGATGGATCATGATGCTACGCTGGTCCAGGTGCAAAGCCATCAAAGCTGCATCGATAAGAACTTGGTCGCCCGCATCGCTTTACTTCATTGCTCGGTCTTCTTTTGCTTTCTTTCTTGATGATGAGTTTGGCGTCGGCGTGGCACCGACCTGCACGAGCTACCCCCAGTAATTCGGGCGACATTTTGTTATCCAGAGAGCCTCTCACATGATAGTCCTCCCTATCTCGATTGCCGAGTTCGATGTCTTCACGGTCTTGTCATTACTAATTGCAAGGAAACAATCGCCAGGGCCGTCCTGCTTTGACGTTCACCTTTCATCCCGGCGATAACGTGTTGTCTGGCTGTCGCATCCTGAGGCATCGTCCGCCGTTACAGCCAGCCAGCCAGTGCGCTTGAGACATTCCTGCTGCTGGTCAACTTCGGAAGGGCAAGCAGGCTCCTGTAAGCTCGCCATGCAGACTTCACTGCGGACCTGGTTGGTTCTAGTGGCTCTAGCCTCGGCAGCGACCGGTAACAATGGCCGGGCCAGCGGAGGAATGGCGGCGCCGGAAATGAGCCCGAGAGGCATCGCAGCGTATCCCGCGACTGCGTTGGATTGCTTCCAAATGACCAGTCCAGTCATGACGCCCGAGGGCACTTTCGACGGCGGGCAGAACTTGGGGCGGCCGACGCCGGTTGGCAGGGAGGGAACATCGTGTCAGATCGTGTTGATGGACCACATCTTCGCGAACAGCTATGACAAGCCATACGTCGGTAAGCGACTCGAGCTTTGGCATTGCGGTATGCGGCGATGCAGGAACGGCGGTTTACTGACCCGTCGTCACAGCTGACTATGCGCCACCGTCTCCATCCAGTTGCGAAGCAGCGCACGACTTCAATCGTGTAGTGGTAAATTTCACAGTGGTCTCGGAGGGCAGGCAATTTGATCGCCTGGCCATCATGTGGTTGGGTGACATCGAGGTTTGGAGAACGTCGACAGCAGAGCCCAAGCCTCATCCCGGCATTGCTTGGACATATTGGAAGGACATGTCCAACTATCTCGCCCTTTGGAAGCAGCCGCAGAAGCTCATTTTCGATCTCGGCAACCTGATCAACGACAAGTACACCGGATCGTTCAATGCCACCCTCACTGCGACATTTTTCTCGTCTGATGATTCGCCCGGACCAGGCGCACCTCCCGCAGACCAGATCTTGCCCATCTCAGCCCGCAGAGCTGGAGACAATCGCGGGAGCGCATGGACTTATCCGGACCAGATCGCTGAAGCGACTGTCAGTTTCCCTCGTAGCGCAAAGCGTGCTGTTGTGTCTGTCTCTGCGACTGGCCAGTCAGACGAGGAGTTTTGGTGGTCCAACGTCCCAGAGAACGGTGTGAATACATTTAATGGCACGACCCTACTCGGAAAAGGCGCCTTCCGTGAAGTTCGATTGATGATCGACAACCAACTCGCGGGACTATCATGGCCGTTTCCAGTGGTCTTTACGGGAGGTATATCACCACCTTTGCATCGTCCGATGGTTGGCCTGCAAGCTTTCGATCTTCGGGAACAGGAGATTGATGTTACTCCGTGGCTCGGTGTTCTGTGCGATGGCAAGCAACACACTCTGAGCCTGAAAGTGGTCGGCGCCGATGATGCGATCGTCAACAAATTTTGGCTACTCTCGGCCAAGGCCTTTTTGTGGTTGGACGGCCAAGGACGAGTCACATCCGGAGACGCACCTGCGATATCCCTGAGCAAACTTGACTACCAACCTCGCGACGCCTCCTCACCAAATGAGTACTTGCGCTATAATCAGACCGCGAGTCGCTCGCTCATCATCCAGGGCCAACTGCAAAGAGGTCAGGAGTCTTCTAAACCTACGTGGTCACAAACGTTTGTCATGGAGAACAGGGGTGCCGTGACGGACTCTGGCAACACTCAAGATGTGACTGCAACATACAAAGGCGAGGACAAAGCTGAATCAGATACTGGGGTTCCGATATTCTTTACGAGCTACGCTTATCCTATAGCATCCAGCCTCAAGCAAACCAGCCCGAATGGCGACTACAGCCTAACGCTGGATGCCAACCTGACCCAGCAGCTAGATCTGTCAGTCATCGGGCTCACTGCCTTTCCTAATGGACTAGAGCCGTTTCCCGAAAGGTCCCGTGATGCTATGACCGGCTCGAGAGTCAACACCACGAAGACGGGGCGGGCATTCTTCTGGGAGAAAGACAAAGAGAAAACCAGCGGCGGATTCGGCAGCAGTCATCAAAGATATGATTTCGGATCCGTCGGGCCTTGGCACGGACTGGATGGCAGCACGCACTCGACCGAGAGTCTGTACTGGCGTGAGGCGCAAGTGGTCAATGAGACGGTCACGGAAGACAGGCGATGGACGAAGGGATTTGGTGATGAGTTGTCCGGTTTCGGCAGTCCTGGATCATCGGGCTTCCAGGGCGGGCAACGAGACACCTTTGCCTTCAAGCCTATGGGCGGATTGCCACGACAGGAGGGACATGGAGATGATGTTCTCGCCGTGCGCACCCCGGCTTCTGGAACGGGTGACGCCAAAAGGGACACGGGACTTTCGCTGCCGATGAAGGTTCCATGTAGAAGAGGGGGCAGATGGAGATTGGCGGGCTGGGAGCTGTGATGGCGAATGAGCGCATTGTATAGAAGTGCAGTTGGATAAGGGGGATGAGGCATAGATGATACGCCTCTGCCCTGAGTTGTACATAGGTAGTAAAGTATAGGTAAGCAAAAGGGATCAAATACAGCAACTATCAGAAGTTCACGAATACTCGTGCTTGGTGCGTGGGAGTCCAGGAGCGAGATGTTATGGAATCCCAAAAATGGCCAAGATTTCACTGCTGAGCTTTTTAGTGCATTTGATCCCAGGAGCGGGAATAGAATGTCAAGGTCCCGTTGATGTGTGTGTCTGGTGAGTGGGAATCCAGGAACGAATATCATCACGGAATCCTTGGATCACTGGCCAGTCCAGCAAGCAGCGCGTGAAAAATCAAGATCTGTCAGCGTTTTTCAGACTCACTCGTCTCGAAGAAGCGCATTTTTTTTGGGGTCTCCTTCGCACCGCAGTTGTCGATCTCGGGCACTTCCCTCGATCCTCTGATCAGATGAGTTGTACCCGACCGATTCTTCTCGCTGACACTGTCAGCCACAGCTCCGCTGCACGATGCCCGCAATGGATTCGTCAAGAACCTCACAGGCCCCTTGAGCTTGGCGCTTTGGCACTTCATGCGGCCCTTCCATCGACACGTGGGTTTGACTAGTTGAAGCTGTGCACATACATGAGGCAAGGATTCTATCTCTCAGTTTTCGTCACCAAGCCGCGCTTTTGAGCGATGTTTGGCAGCGACTGGAGATGGACAAACACGTCAGACGTTTCATGCATTGACCACGGCGACGGATGCGTTGGCAACGTTGGAGGAATGAAACGTGAGAAGGGGCGGCGGGACTTTGTCATGACGAATCAGATCCAGGGCAACTGGACGGACAACAATGGCAACTGCGGGTGAGGATGTTGACTTCCTGCATCAGCTCCGACAAGTGCACTCCCCTGGGCTGCAAAGCCAACGGGGCCGCCCGTATCTATTCGGCGTGTTTTGTTTCCGAGTACGATCGGACGTTTCTCAGACGTGACAAAGTCGAAGAACGGCGTTCCAGAGAAGGCTCGTCAGCGGATGTGGGATCGCGTGCCTTGGGGCGGCGCCCTACACGTGTACGCATGCAATACGAAGCGCATAGCATCAATGGATGGGAAATCAGCATGTGTGTTCACGGCCCGTGAGCGGCCATTCAAGAGGCAGCCTTGTCGCCCAAGGCAAGCAGCTGACGATCGGTGGCTGACTTGCTGTCTGCCTCGACGAACTAACCCATCTCCGGAGGTGGTGCTGGGAAGACCAAGGTGTTTTTCTTTCCCTCTCTTTTGAATGGATTTTGTGCCCATCACCATTTCGTCATGCCGCCTAGCCTTTAGATGGACATTCGGCGGACGTTATAAAGTATGCTCTCGCCATGCGCAACGACACTCTCGAATGCAAATGCTCCCAGCGTCCCTCTGCAGGTCCGGGGGGGGGGGGGGGGG
>JARJRV010000212.1:0-105617 GCA_030783925.1 Aschersonia sp. MBC 735 | reverse complement strand
AAGCGAGAGAACATCAGCGCACCAGATCAACGACAGTCTGGCCGGGCTTGAACAGTCTGTGTCGCGCGTCCATCTACATGGGGATCAGTATGCGTCGTTTCACGGGGACGTGTGGAGGCGCACGCACCTCGAGCAGCTTGAAGGCAGCGCGGCTCTTCAAGCCCTGGACTCGGGCTTCACGCGCGAAAAAGTCGTTCCCCTGACGCTGCTTCCATCGCGAACTGGACGATGACCAGCGAACGGGGAATCGTGAGAGTACGGCACACGACCTAGCGGGTCTGGAAACAAGGTTCATGCCAGGCCGTCACCAGTGAGTCGTACCCGAGGCGATGTGGAATGCCAATCTAAGTTGAACAAGGTCAATGGCTTTTGAGTGACATGGCTCACGGTTTTGAGTGTGAACGAGCTGGTGTAGTTGAAGGAAAATACTGGTGCAGCGTGGGTCTTGCTGCATTCACGTACCCTGGAGCATCGATCACTTCACGATACGGATCATCACAATGACAACAGTAACTGGGCATGGCTGAAAATGTTCCCGCACAGACACGTCGGAATCGCGACGGCTTCCGATTCATGCTGTTGAACCCATTCCTGTATGAAGAGGGGGGGGGTAAAAGAAAAAGAACCCCGAGAATGCTGGTGTAAAAGTACAAATCCCAGCCAAGTCCAGCCCGCTGTTGATGCCTCATTGCCCATTCATCGTAAAGCCTCCCAGTCCTCTTAAACCAAAAAGCTAGCATTCACGCCCCGTCGATCCCTCTTCAGTGGTGAAAATGATGCACCTGCCGCAAAAGCGTTCCTCATCCCACCTCCCAGACGGGCTTTCGTCCGTTTCCCCCCCAACAACGTTGCTGGCTGAATTTTGGGCTGAGCTACGGCCTCGCCATCGTCCTCGTCAAATAGTGTCTTGTTCGCGGCGCCCAGCAATTTACGCTTCCTCTTCTTGGCATCTCCTTCCGAGGCCTTGGATGGTGGCTGCTCGGATGTAGGCTTCTCCGGTTCAGCCGCGGCCGAGACGTTTTCCTGGTCCGTAGCACTTGAATCATCGGCGGCTTTACCTAGAGCAACCTTGGGTATTGATTTTGCCTTCGGTCCCGCAGCTCGTTTCTTGATGGATTTGTTGGCTTTGGCTGGCGTCAACTCGCTCAATGGCAGTTCCTTCGCAAGATGCTTTTGTGACTTGTCTTCCTCGGCTGAGGATTGGAATGAAACAGAGGTTTTGAACGATACCTTGGGTTGGGGCGCTTCTTCCTCGGTCCCCTCCTGGATTGCCGATGGGGAAGCCGTTGAGTCTGGCTCAGCCTGGGACGATGTGTTTCGGGACGATTCCTCTCTGGCCGGGTCATCGGTGAACGACTTGTTGCGCTTGAGAAACGGCGTCACCGAGAATGCAGACTTCTCGCCCACGATGGCTTTGTCGATCCCTCGCTTCTTATTCGGTCGATCTTGAAAGGCCATCCCGTTTCCTGGGGTCTGTATAACAACGTCCTCGAAGCTCAAAGGCGCGGCGGCACGTCGGTTTTGGCCAGCCTCCACCGTCGGCGCGACTGGTCTCCTTGAACGTTCCTCCACAGTCGTGCGAGGAACAGGACGCGCTTTCGAAGCAGCCGCGAGCTCAGAACGGACCTCTTCCAGTTGCTCCTTCGCATTCCTTAACTCAGCTTGAAGCGTCTTGGACTTCTCCTTGAGACCAGAATTGCGCTCCTCGAGCCGCTCTTTCTCAGCGCATGCTGCAGCCAATTGCCTCTCGTGTTCCTTTCGAGCCTTCTCGCGCTCCTTCTTTTCCACGGCGAGTTTTCTCTCGGTTTCTTCGAGGCGTGCTGTCAGATCGGCGGTAGCTGCATCGTCATTGTGTCTGGACTGCAAGAGCCCTTTTGCTTGTTTTTCGTTCTCGAGCTCCACTGTGAGCGAATCCAATTGGCGCCGAAATTTGTTCTTCTCCGCAGCGAGTTTTCTCTCGGTTTCCTCGAGGCGTGCTGCCAGATCGGCTGTAGCTGCATCGTCGCTGTTCCTGGACTGCAAGATTCCCTTCGCATGCCTCTCGTTCTCAAGCTCTACTGTGAGCGAATCCAATTGGCGTCGAAGTTTATTCTTCTCCAATACGGTCGCTTGGTAGTCCGTGAGCTGCGACTGCAGATGCTCGAGTTCTGGCTTGATGCGATCGAGCTCCCTGGCCAGGGCAAACTTCTCCTGCAGTGCCTTTCCCGAATCTTGTCTGGAGCCATTCAATGCCTCTATTTCAGTCTTCTCCGAGTTAGATAACCTAGAGCATCATGATAGCCACGTCATTTCCGTGGTCGTACCTTTAAGCTGTTCAAGTCAAGCTCCTGTTTTCTTAACCGCGCCTCGTGCACTTGGACGGTCTGTTTGCTGTCGTCTAATTGAAGACGAAGTTGATCTGATCCTCTTATAAGCGCGCTGATCTTGAAATCCCGCCGCCCGAGCTTCTCCCGCAAGTTCGAATTCTCATCGCGCATCGTCAATAGGCGTAATTGAAGCAGTCGCGCCTCTTCGTCACGGGTGACGGAGTTGGTTTTGTGGATAGCATTCTGTCGGAGCAATTCCAGCTCGTGTATTCGCACCAGGGACTGTCGTTACAATTAATATCGAAGTCTGGCAAAAGTCGTGCCAAAGAAAGCAATAAGCGGCTGGTAGTTACCTGATCTTGACTGGCGACCATGTTGGCCGCTCGCGGGTCGCCGAAACTGGCGACCAGATCCAACGAAAACGAAAAAAATGCGCAGAGTGTTTAGAATTGAGATCGTCAAAGCGGCGCGTGAGCCAGAAGTGAGGCTTTCGTCTGAGCAGCCGTCTGGACAACAATGATGGCTGTGATGATATCGACAGCCTCTTTGGGCAGATTGGCGTCCCATGTTTTGCTTGAGGCGTCCCGCACGGCACTTGATGTAAACATGCTGCCGTTCCGGGACTAGTGCCTTTCTCCCAGGCCGCTCCTTCGAACCCCACCACCCTTTTCAGCCCAGCTCGGAGACGGTGTGTAAACATCAAATCAATCTTCTTCGATGTTCACCAGTGCAGGCAAGTGCAAGCTCCTCGCGCTTGCCTTGCACCGCACCTTGCAACCCACTCACTACGAGGCGTGCGCGCAACACCCTCGTGGGCGCGCCCGCAATCGCCTAACATGCAGGATTTTTCTTGAGTTTTCTTGAAAATTGCGTAAATAAAACGACAGAAATCCAGTACACCTCTGCAATGCTCTAATCAGGGGAATTTATATTTATGCAATCTTCTGGCCCCTTTGTTACTTTTCCCTGCACATTGTGGCAGCTGCCTACTGCACAAGGTATCTTGTCAAGAATGGGTACTCACTCGCTTGGAGAAGGTTTGATGACTAAGCTCACGGCACTTCCCAAAATGCCACCTACCTCATCCATTGTGGGGTTGTCTGGCTGCGAGGCCACCTCAGCCTGAAGCCGAAGCTCCACTGAAGAAGAGTTGCATGTTCGCAACGTCGTTCGCATACTCATTGCAATTCTCACTTAGCCAATTGGTCACCGTGACAAGCCTCGCGCAGCGCTCACGATGCGTTTCTTGTCGACCTTGGCATCGGCCTGTGTCTTTGTGACGGGCGTCTTCGCCGCCGAGGTTTCCAGCGAGGAGCGATTCGCCCAGTTCTCTCGACTCTCCCGCCTCTCGACACCCATTCAGCTCAACGACGCGTCTTTCGCATCTCTGACAACCAACCCTCGAGATTATGCTGTCGCGGTCGTACTGACGGCGGAGGAGGCGAGATTTGGATGTCAGTTGTGCCGAGATTTCAAGCCAGAATGGGAAATGCTCGCCAAGAGCTGGACCAAGGGTGATCGCAAGCAAGAGTCTCGAGTATTCTTCGGTGTCCTTGACTTCAACGATGGCCGGGAAACATTTATATCGGTGAGTGGCCCATCAACGCCGTTTCTCGTTCCCCTTCCAGATAGACATCTCGATAAGCTAATCGAAACGGCTGTAGCTTGGCCTCCAAACTGCTCCCGTTCTGTTTCTCTACCCTCCCACCACTGGACCTCATGCTGTTGCGTCCGTCGAGCCCATCCGCTTTGACTTCAATTCGGGGTAAGACAAGACGAACTCCTCTACAACAAAAGGTCTCATTCAAGCAGTGCTGACAACCTAATGCACCAGATCCCCTTTCGCCGAAGTAGTCCACAGCTGGCTGTCCCGCCACCTGCCCGGGCGACCTCATCCCGAGTTCAGACGACCCATCAATTATCTTCGATGGGCTTCCTTTTTCACCTTCCTCGCTGGCTCCATCACCATTTTTGTGTCTGCAGCGCCATATGTTCTTCCCATCGTACAGAATCGCAACCTGTGGGCTGCTGGCAGCATGATTGCCATCCTCCTCTTCATCAGTGGCCACATGTTCAACCACATCCGCAAAGTCCCTTACGTAACCGGTGACGGCAAAGGAGGCATCACCTACTTCACTGGAGGCTTCCAGAATCAGCTCGGATTGGAAACGCAGATCATCGCAGCCATGTGTAAGTTGCTCCTCTGCCGCATCGACGCTTGAGCGCGGAGAATCCCCTTTTTCTAACTCGCCGCTTGTAGACGGAGTTCTGAGTTTCTGCACTATTGGCCTAACGACCAAGGTTCCTCGCATGACGACCTCGAAGTCGCAGTCAGTCGCCGTTCTCATTTGGGCGGGGGTCGCCTTCTTCGTCTACAGCTTCCTGCTGAGCGTATTCCGCATCAAGAACTCCAGTTACCCATTTTCTTTGCCACCATTCATGTGAATGCGTGGGACAATGACTATGGGGAACCGTGGAAATTATAAAAGACGAAAACGACATTGAGACAACTACGCGATTTGCAAGTCGCTTCGCCGTAGGCTGGACCAGTGCATAGTGGTGTAAAATGACAACGAAAGGTTTTGTTGATGATAGAGGCGCTGCACTGCAAATAGATCAAAAATCATAAGTCATGAATTGCATTTTACGATGGAGAGCTCCGCGGTGAAGCGGTGACTGTGTCCCATCGACTTATGTGCCATTCTGCTTTGCTTGTGAAACCGTGTTTCACTGTGTACCGCTCGCACCTGGCCCAGTCGCGAGCCCGGGCAGCAAGAGTATAAGACTAAAAAGGGACTTATGACGTGTTCCATGTTGAAATTTGGGTTCTCTATTGAAAGAACAAAGGATGAATACCTCTGTTATCAGGAGAGGCAGCTGCAACTAGCTGTGCGTCACACTTTGTCTCACAAGAATTTTCATCCCCTATTTTCATCAAACCGAGAAACAGGACCGGAATGAGGGAAAGCATGCCAAATGACGCCCCACCATGATCTACCGATCAGTCCGCTCAACTAAGATAATGTTGCCGATGATTTTGTTACTTCCATTTCCCACACGTACATCCGCCGAGCGTGTGACTTATAGATGATATCTATCTCTCTTTTTCTTTGCTGGGAGAGGAGAAGCCTCACGCCCTCGACATGACGCCCCAAGCGCGAATCTTGTTATCAGTGTAGCCAGCGAACAAGGTCTGGCCATCAGCAGACCACGCCAGGGAGACACACTCAGGCTCGCGGCTCTTCTTGCTGACAGTGGCCATCACGTCGTCGGGCTTGAGCTCATCGACCTTGCTCTTCTTCTCCAAGTCGAAGATGATGATGCTGCTGGCCGTGGCGGCGCAGAGCCAGTATCGGTTGGGAGAAAAGACAAGGGCGTGGATCTCATCGTTGGCGTTCAGGGAATAGAGATGCTTGGACTCATTGAGGTCCCAAAGCATGGTGGTACCGTCCTTGCCGCCAGAGGCGCAAAGGGAACCATCGGGCGAGATGGTCACAGTGTTGATATAACCTGTGTGGCCAATGTGGTCTGTCTGCAGCTTGCAGCTAGAAAGTTCCCAGACCTGTATAAAAAGGATCTTGTCAGCCTCTCACATTTGAAATAGTGGTACTACGAAGTCTGAGATAGACTCCGTAGATTAAAGCATAGACGAGAACAGAAGGTGAAGATCAGAAAATGGTGATAGTTTGTCTCATGGCCGGCGAACGGCTCTGAAGTAGCAAATATTTCAATGTTTGAAACATCATATCAACCGACTGGTTTGCCGGCAACGATTAATTCAAGATTGCCGCCCAAGAACATACCTTGACAAGCTTGTCCCAACCAGAGGAGACAATGACAGGATTCTGTGGGTTCGGGCTGAATCGCACGCATGAGACCCATTCTGTGTGGCCCTTCTCGTTGATGGTGAATTTGCAGTCACCGAGAGTGTTCCACAACTTGATCGATCGGTCGCGGGATCCAGATACAATCTGGCGGTTGTCGGCGGAGAAGGAGACAGAGAGCACGTCGTTAGTGTGGCCGACGAATCTTCGCGTTGTGGTACCAGTGGCGAGCTCCCAGAGACGCAGGGTCTTGTCCCACGAAGCAGACAAGGCGTAAGCACCATCAGATGAGATCACCTGCAACAGTCATGGCGCGTTAGTCAAATCCTTCCTCCCGAACCAGTACGTCCAGAGACCAGCGGCAATATGGACGTACGCAGTCAGAGACAATATGGGAATGGCCCTTAAGGGATCGCTTAGGGTAGCCGTATTGTGTCTCGTCGCGAGTGAGGTTCCAGATGATCAAAGTCTTGTCGCGGGAGGCGGAGAGAAGCATATTGGGACTGCCGGGGAACATTCGCAAGTCAGTAAATGACCCAAATTCAATGCCATCTTTTCCCCTGGACGTCGTGATCGGGCGAGCCAGGTCGATCGAGTTTGAGGGGCATATCGAAATGAGACGTACTTCTCCATGGACGTGGCCAAGGATGTGACCCAGCCATTCTGTTTGTCAAGTCAGCACATCTGTTGCGTATCATACCAGGAATCAGAAGATATCCAGCTGCGCCTGGTCCTCTCCTTCCACCACCGCCTGGAGAAGCATCGTCTGCTCGGACTACACCAGGTTGCGTTGAGATAGAACTGGGGCAGGACTAAGAAACAGAGTACGGGGAACACATACGTGGCCTTCCAACACGCCCTTGCAAATCAACTGTTCGGCCATGGCGATTTATCGAAAGCTGTGCGAGGAACGGAAGGTGCAGACAGAAGAGAAGGGACAATGGCAAAATAATAATGCAGAAGGGCTCTCGGCTATTCTGCAAAACCGTCTGGGGCACTTGCTTGGTCTTGAGCCTTGGCCGGCCGGCTTAAATTGGGATAATTTTTTGTGTGGGTGGACAGTTAGGGCCGCCACGCGATTGGCGCTTCCCCGCCGTCGTTAGAGATACGTACCTTTCCTACCTCCAGGTCGACGCTAATCCTAAAATGAAAGCTCTACTCCGTTCCGGCAATGACAACCTCTCAAATAACCGCAGTATAACAGATTATCGCTCAGTCAGCCCCGGAAGTTGATTGGCGTTCAGGTTTTGTCTCTTTGTAGGCTCTTCAAAGACTTCGCAACTCTAGCTACTCAGGCGCATCGGATTGAGCATGTGGCAATATGAGCCTGACGCGACATCTTTGATTGGGCGGCTGATTAGGGGTTCTGACATATGTATGTATGCTACGCAATAAAACCAGTCGACGCGAATGTCGCGAAAATTTGGCCGATGCTGAGTTTCAATAGCAACGCAATTCTCGTATTTTTTATTATCATAATCATTAATGCACACCAGCAGGTGCTGCATGTCAGTGCGCCGAAAATGGCGCAAGACAAACTCCCGCTTTCTCAATGAACGCCGCTCCGAATCTTACCAACCGCTCGAGCGTAGTCCTCGGAGTCGAGAGCTCCCTGACTACTGTGATTTGTCGAGCATGAGCATGCAGGGCGCGCCTTGCTTGTCTACCCGTGTGGCAACGAAAATATCGGCTGGGCTTGCCCAGATATTTCCACGGGTATCCTCCATCAAGTTTCGTTCGTGGTCATGACTGTTGACCGCTTGCCAAGGCGCGACACCTCTTTCCGAGCAAACATGACATCTCCATTGACAATCATGCTGAGATCAGCAATCTCAACCTGGTCCGTATGCTCTCCTCGATGATCAACTCCCATAAAGCGTCTCATGGTCAGTTCCCACAGGCGAAAACGTTCCCTCCCCTGATCGTCTCTTTCAACGGAAGATTTAGCCTCTTTCTGATTCCGCATTTTGGATGCGCGGACCAAGCGTCGCAAGGCATCTTCCCCGTGCTGCGCGGTTCGGGCGGCTTCCTCCCGGATTTTCTTAGGGTCCTTGGAGCTTGTATCTTCCTGACGCGTGAAGCAATACGTATGACGACTCGGGAATTGAGGGAACGAAGACGGAATGTACGCTTTCGCTTCTTTGTCGGGCTGGCCGCTGAGCTCCGGGCCCAAAAGTGGCAGGCTTGCGCATGCATCGCGGTCGGCCACCTGAACACTCTGATAAGTCGGCGCAAGAACCTGAGCGGGCAGAGGATTCTTTAGATGTGGTTTCAATGATGAGACAGGTAGGTTGAACCGCTTCAAGACAGTCTCAAAGTCCGAAGGTACTGGCTGCTCGCGGCGTGAGGATAAGGCTAGCGTTTTCGTCTCCTGAATGAGTGATTCGAGGTCTAGAAGTTTGAATAAGCATGTGGAATGTTCATTTGAGGCCAAAGCGCACAGGGTTACCGACAAGTCTCAACGAGCGTAGTGAAGCTCTCAACAGCTTGTGGCGTAGAGGACTCAAATCCGTCATGTCTCAGGACCAAGGCTATGGAGCGCTGTATGCCAGCTCTGGCGTTTGCGTGATACGTGGGCGCCGAGGCCACTCGGGCTGCCTCGTGCTCGGACTCGATAGCATCATCTCCTGACTGGCTGATCCTTGATCGCTTGAAGGGGTGTGGGGATGGTGAGGAACTGCGTTTTGACATGGTTGTACTCGAGAGGGTGCAGAACGAAGCCATGTTCTGATCAGCATCCGGCGGGGTCCGATTTTGGGCGTGGTGGGTCGGCAGAAGCTCGGCTTCAGAGCATCGGCCGGATGAAACCCGACAACTGATAAAAAGAGCTCTCCGTAATAAAACAAGACCTGTTCTGCGCACCTGCTCGCAGGCTACCCTGCAGAAAATGATGATGGTAAAGGAGGCAGTAGCATGTCCAAAGCCCCTTCCATGAGCTGGGGTCATCGATTATTGGTGTTCCTTTAGGTCGAAAGGCATGCAATGTAGTTTTTTCCCCATTGGAGTTGGCCTCATGCACATCAAGACGGAGCACTGCTGTTTTACGGCCATGGACGCCCACCGCGTGGCGTTGCATCCTGGACGAAGCCGCTCTATGTACATATCTGTGTCAATGCTTATCAACGTTACCAGACTTGGCCGGAACCGACCGAAGTGACGTCGCACATGCACCATGTCATCGCAAGCATCCAATCGACAAGCTGGTCACACCAACCCGCAGCCCATCACCTGCCGCCGACCTCGTGGCAAAGACTCGGCGAACCCTCCGACGCTGCCTGGACCGCATGCAAAAGCGCATCTGGTTATGCAACGTATGCTCTTGCTCCATGTCCTGGCGCCCGGCCCGGAGCCTCGATGGGCGGAAACGGCTGCGAAACGTTAATTACGACGACAAGATCGGTGAACCGGGTCTCCACCCGAAAGTGTCTGATCTAAAGTACGGAGTGCCTTTCGGCTTTTTCTTCTCATTTACATGTCCGTCGATTCCCTTTTCGACCAAGAGCAGACAGAAATTCTCATCGGCACTCCGAAGCTGCGAGCCCGTGACCTGCGCATTCCCAACATGATCCTGGGCGCAAGCCTCGGGCTGACGAACCAAGACTGAGATGCCCTCTTCGTTGCAGATTTCCTTGCGATCGGCTCGAATCAGAAGAAGATCGACTTTGACTGGCTCAGAGACCCCACATCGACTTCTTATTGCCTGCGTATCATAACTACAAAGAGGCAGCAGGACCGCCATATCACTCACTGGCTGCTTGGAACAAGGCAAAGTTTTCGCAACATGTTTGCCTTTGATCAGGCGCTATTGCCACAATTGACTACTCGAAGAGCACTCATCCTCGTCGATTTTCAAAATGATTTCCTGGAGAAAAACGGCGCCTTGCCCTCGACGGGTTCTGAAGGCTTCGTCAGTCGCGCCTTGCAATTGGTCACGGACTTCCGGGGGAAGGGCGATGTCATTTGGATTCAGTCTCAGTTCGGTCAACCAGTGCCGGCCACGACGGAATCCATTGTTGTTTCTGACACTCCAGCAACTAGAAGACACAAGAACAGCCGAAGTCGGGGCGCCGTATCCACCCAGTCGGCCAATTCCGACGAGTCACCAGACTTGGAGGCCTTTCTGAGTCACGCTGAAGCAGTTTGTGTCAAGCCGGGATCGTGGGGAGCCAAAATGAGCTCTGAAGTGGAGGCGGCTGTCAAGGCAGAGGATTCCGTCTTGACAAAGACCAACTATTCAGGCTTCAATGGAACTCATCTATTGAGGCTCTTGCGGGCCAAAATGGTCATGGAAGTCTTCATCTGCGGTTCAATAGCTAACGTCGGGGTCCATGCAACGGCGCTAGATGCGGCCGGACATGGCATGTCCATAACAGTCGTAGAAGACTGTTGTGGGTATCGCGAGGAACAGCGCCAGCTCATGGCGGTCAGAAGTCTGATTGAGCTCACAGGCTGCGAAATTGCGTCGGCTGAGGAAGTCAAGGAGGGCTTACAGATAAGCAACACTACAGCTACGTCGCCTCAGCCACCCCGACCACGGAAGGCTGCACTTGCTTCATCGAAACCAAAAGCAGGAAGTTCCGAGAAGGATGGCGGCGCTGATGCTTCTGAAGTCGCCGAAACGCTGGCCGGCTTACGGCTAAACGCAGATGAGACCTCCGGGTCCGGCAAAGTGGCAAGGATCGACGCAGGCACAGCTGAGTCTATGTCCCGCGCCAGATCGAAGCGGCAGGTAACAAGTGGCAAGGAGTCCATGACAAAAATGAACAATTCAGAGAAGATTATTGCGCGCGAAAGAAGCACTGAGGGCAATAACGAGATCAGCTCGGCGAGCAAAGTTGGTGGCGAAGGAGAGGTTGGACCTGCGAGTAGCACTTCTGCTCCCGTTGCCACTGCTGCCACCATCAATACAACATCACCCCACAGCCAGGATTCAACCGCACTGGCGACTACGATCACCAAAACGGAGCTGGAATCCCAAGAGTTCCCTGAAGCCGCGGCGATGGAGCTGAGAGCAAGCACCTCACCGACAAAACTTTGCGAGGGCGACACATATGTGATGAAAGATCTATTGCCAGAGGATCTAGCAGAGACTGCATTCGACCGGCTTCGCGGTGAAGTGCAGTGGCAGCACATGCATCACCAAGGCGGCGAGGTCCCGCGTCTGGTAGCAGTCCAAGGCGAGGTCGCAGAGGACGGAAGCATGCCGATATATCGCCATCCGTCAGACGAATCACCACCTTTGCTCCCATTTACTCCCACAGTCCGCGCGATCAAAGCAGAGACGGAGAAGCATCTGGGCCATGCTCTCAACCACGCGCTCATCCAGTTCTACCGAGACGGAAATGATTACATTTCGGAGCATAGTGATAAAACCATCGATATTGTCAAAGGGTCGTCCATCGCCAATGTCAGCTTGGGAGCCGAGCGAACCATGGTATTCAGGACCAAGAGACAGGCTAAGGACTCGTCTCATGGCACTATTACACCATCTTCCCCCGGCGATGCAAAGCGGCAGACAAAACGAGCGCAGCTGCCGCATAACTCTCTATGTCGTGTGGGTCTGCAAACAAATATGAAGTGGCTGCACGCTATCCGTCAAGACAAGAGGGCAGAGAGGGACAAGACTTCAGCGGAACTGGCCTTTTCTGGAGCAAGGATATCCCTGACTTTTCGACAGATTGGCACCTTTCTGGATCGCGAGGAAGCACACATCTGGGGCCAGGGTGCCACGAGCAAAGGTCGGGACGCAGCCAAGCTGATCGTCAACGGTCAAGGCTCCCAGGCCACAGCCATGCTCAAAGCCTTTGGAATAGAGAACAACTCTTCTACTTTTGACTGGGACGCTCACTATGGGCAAGGATTTGACGTGTTGCACATCAGCAGCTCGCCGCGATTTTTCGCGTCGGCCGATGCCATCACCAACATGCGCATAACTCTGATGCTCGCCGAATTCGGCGTCAAGTATGCCAAGGGCAGTCTGGCGAGCTCGGCAGACGCCAACTCCACCCAAAACACCCTCTCGCCGGAGTCGCCACCGGTCAGGTTCACAGACAACGATGAAAACAAGTCCACCGTAGGCGGAGACCTGGCCGCTATGCTATATCTCGACTCTGTATATGGCCAAGCCACGGCATCCCGCGCTAGTCAGGCTGAATTAGCCGCCCGCTTGAGTCACTTCCAACGAGCCTTGAGATTGGCCGACATATGGAGACAGCAGACGACGCCTCAAAAGCTAGGAGAGCCACTCCGTGGAGAACTAGCAGCATGGAACGACATCGTACAAGGCACCAACCTCGCAGACACGTCGGCTTCACCGACTGTCGTTGACTTTGCTGTGTGGCCTGCTCTGCACGCTATGGTGGAGGTGCTTGGATCGGAAGGTGTATTTGATGGGTTGAGTGATTTGAAGGGGTATTACGATTCTTTTGCGCAGCGAGAGAGCACAAAGCAGGTTCTTCGGGAGTAGTTCTTTTTTCATCATTGGATCGGCGTCATTGGAGTAGAAAGTATTGGAGGATCCGAGTAACATGGTGTCTCTCCCGTATTTAGAGATCAGGGGGTGTAAAAAAACAAAGCTCACAGTGACAGGATCTTTTTTCTTACTTCTGCAGCTGTACAACAAGATACGGTTCGGTTCGTTTCGTCCTGCGACTGAGTAATAGCTGTAGAATCCATCCCGACCCCAATCGCCATCCACAGCTCTCCAGCTGCTTGTGAAGGTGAAAACGCCGTCTATGTAGCATACTGCAGCGGCTGCGCATACGAGAGCTGAAACTCCACCAAAACCGCTCATCAAAGCAATTGCTGAAACAGGGCGCAAACTCTCCTCAGCTAGCAAACGACATGATGCGCCTCAACACATACAAAGGAGACCCGAAAGCACGCCCAGCGACTATTTCAGAGTGTGGTTCTCATTTAGCCGTCTCCCAAGGAAGCGGAAAGGTGCCGGCCCACTGCTCGACTTCGCTGCGCAGCTGGAGGATCTCAGGCTCGTCCTCGCCGGCGGCAACATGGTCCAGGAACAGCTTGAGCTTGGAGGGGGATTTCTCGCCACGGTCCTTGGCGGCGGATTTGACGGCCTTGTCGATGCGCGCGGCGATGGTGACGGCGCGGTCGACAATGTCTGCGACGCGGACGAAGTCGTCCTCGACGAAGCCGCGGGTGGTCATGGCGGGGGTGCCCATGCGAAGACCGCCAGGGACGAGGGCCGACCGGTCGCCTGGCACGGTGTTCTTGTTGGCGGCTACGCCGACCAGTTCGAGGATGCGCTCGACGCGGCCGCCGTCGATGCCGTGGGGCTTGAGGTCCGCAAGCACGAGGTGGTTGTCGGTGCCGCCGCTGACGAGGGTGTATCCCAGGCCGCCTTTTGTTTTGTCTTCGCTGAGGCGCTTGGCGAAGGCCTTGGCGTTGGCAAGGACCTGCGACTGGTATGCGTGGAAGTCGGGTGTTTGGGTCTGCTTGAGTGCGACGGCGAGGGCAGTGATGGTGTGGTTGTGAGGACCGCCTTGGTGGCCTGGGAAGACGGACGTGTTGATGGGCTGCTCGAGGTTGTATAGCTCGTCGACCTTGGTTTTGGGGTTCTGTCGACGCACGCCCTTGCGGAAGAAGATGAAGGCGCCGCGCGGTCCGCGAAGGCTCTTGTGGCTGGTGGTGGTGACGATGTCGGCGTGTGCGAACGGGCTGGGCATCACGTTGGCTGCCACAAGGCCCGAGATGTGCGCCATATCGGCGAGGAGATAGGCATTGATCTTGTCGCAGATGTCGCGCATGCGCTTGTAGTCGATCAGCCGGCTGTAAGCACTGGCGCCTGCGATGACGATCTTGGGCCGATAGATGGTGGCGAGCTCTTCAAGCTTGTCGTAGTCAATGAGGCCGGTGGACTCGTCGAGTCGATATGGCACCGTCTCAAAGTACTTGGATATATATGATATCTTTTTGGTCGGAGTCTGATAGCCGTGCGAGAGGTGGCCGCCGTGAGGCAGGTCAAGACCCATGAGGCGATCGTGCGTGTTCATGAGGGCCGAGTAGACGTAGAGGTTGGCGGGAGCACCGGAGAGAGCTGTGATGACGACAGTCCGGTTAGAAAATTGACCCCATTCGCTCAAGATGCGTAAATCTAGGCGCACCTTGAACATTGACTCCCCAATTTTGGGGGTCCAGGTCAAATGCTTCGAGGGCACGCTGCTGGCACAAGCGTTCTGCTTGGTCGATGAACTCATTGCCACCGTAATAGCGTGCTCCGGGATAGCCCTCAGAGTACTTGTCTGTACACGAAGAATGGAGAGGTTTCCCCCGTCAGCAAGTTGACTTGTCACGTAGATCGTGGTCGTACTCACTCTGCATTGGGCTACCAAGAGCGTCAAGAACAGCCTGCGAAGTAAAATTCTCAGATGGTATAAGATTGATGAAGTGCCTTTGACGTTTTTTTTCCTATAAAAAATCAGCTTTCGTCAGCGCCAATAAGCGATGCGAGTGCCCAATGCGTGGAGAGATTAAGTACATTTTCGATGATGTCGTAGACGGTTGGATCAGCCTGCTGGAGATGGGCAGCGAGGAGCTAAAGACATAATGATGGTCAGCCGCCTGTACAAGGAAGAAACACAAGGCAGAATAGCACCAACCTGCTGCTGTCTATCCATGGCCATCGACGACTGAGCCCGCCTTTGAGCCGTCATCGAAGGGCGGACGAAGCCTCGCAGGCCTCGCCCGCTGCCACGCAACCCAGGCAAAGACATGACGATGTGAAAGTCTTGTATCCCAGACAGTCAAAAAAAGGAGGAGAAGCAGAGAGGACAAGACAAGGGGAGCGAACCCGAACCAGCAGGGCCGTGCAGTCAACCCATCATGGCGGCTCGCCACGATATCAAGCCCGTCCGGTGCCCTCCGACTACAACCGCGGCCAGTACCCGCTTGCCGCCCTCTGCCCCACGCATAGCGCCCCGCACCGGCAGTCCGCAATTTCTATTTCTCCTCGAATTGTTTCATCACCTCCACCGCCCCAAGCCGTCTTTGATCCTTTTTCTCTTTTCCGCTCCAATCAACTACAAATGGGCGTGAAGAGACCTGCTCTAGTAAATGCCAGATTGGAGTTCCGAACCGACGCGTTCATCGCGTGTCGGGACGGGAGCATGCTGACATGCCCTGGCACACCTACTCACCACCTTTTTTCGGGGCAATGTGACGAGGACCTGATCCATTGTTGTTGATACACCTTTCCTTCTTCAGTTTTTTGCTTTGAGTGGCGATACTTTGGCATCGCGTCGTGCGTGCGGGGCTTTCCCGTTGAGTTCTTGTTTTGGGTACAGCACAAGTGTGCTCTGTGCAAGTTCAGCAAAATCAAAGTTTGCGGGCATCTTTGCCCAACTTCGTGTTTCTGGGGCACAAGGACTGTCGAGAGTATTAGCACGGATGAACTGCGCTGGTGTCGCGTACACATGCTTCAAATGCAGCAACATGTAAACCATTTGATTGCATCAGCAATGCTCAGCTGCCACTGCAAGTATGAAAGTCCAACACTGCCCAGGCCCGTCTTAGGAGTTTCGAACGTCTTCGCGATCGTCATGACGCAACACACCGTGAAGCCTCTCAAGCGGCCCTGTTAGGCGATACCGGGTGCTAGCCACTGATGCCCGTCTTTGTAAACTGGTACTTCGTGCGGGCTCACGAGTGGTCAGCCTGGCATTTTGCATTGTCATGGAATGGATGATGAAAGTAAGAAAGACGCAGCGAACGTTGCTCCGCCTCGTGCAATGAATGCATCGAATCTAGATGCAGTGGGCTTCTTGATTTCCACAGCTCCAGACCGCAACAGGATTTCAAAGTCTGATTCTCCATCTGGAAAAGTATCGCCCTAATGACAAGGCTTGCAAGCACAAACATTCCAACAATGCGGCACGTGGCGAAAAATCCCCCAGCATTACAAAACAGAATCTCTCGGGGCATGAGGGTCGTGATCGCATGGTTTGATTGTTCCTTTCGAAAGCTACATGCCAAAGCCCCTCCTTGTCTGTACGACTATGTAAAGACCAGAAAGGCGTCGAACAGAACCCCACCCGTAGACTCCGAATGCAGTAGCAGTAATCCTTTAAGACCGAAACGTCAACATGACAGCCTGTTCGGTGTTACTCCTCCTCCAACAGAGCATTTCGCTTGGCGGCAACTCTCTCCTGCTTGCGCTCACGAGCGGCCTTAGTCTTGGCACGCTTGGCATCCATTTCGTCCTTGATAGCTTGCTCACGGGCCTTCTCAGCCTTGGCACGGTGAATCTGAATGACAACGATGTTAGCGTTGAAAACTCTCAGGGGTTGGCAAGATTTCACAGCATGTTGGGTGATTGCTGTTTAGATATTGCCGCATGGTGGCAGACTCGCGGTACGTACGTGTTCAACGAGAGCGCGCTTGTGCTTGAAGGTGTTACCCTTGCTCAGATGGTAGAGTTCGTGGTAAAGGTGCTTGTCGATCTTGCCAGCGGCACGGTACTTGACAAGAAGACGACGCAGGACTCGCATGCGACGCATCCATAGGACCTGGCTAGGCATACGGGCGTCGGCAGTACCCTTTCTCTTACCGTAGCCTCTGTGTCGGCCCTCTCTTCGTGCAAGGTTGAGCTCACGCGCACGGCTTCGGGAGTGCATCGTGACGGGTTTACGAATGATCAAGCCATCGGCGACCAGCTTGCGGATTGTCTGACGGGAGTTGGCGTTGGAGATCTCGCTCGCCTCGCTGGGATCGAGCCAGATCTTGCGCTTGCCGCAGCCAATGACTGACGCGGCGAGGCGCTTCTGAGTTCGCAGATTGACCCTAGAGCGTTGAAAAGTCCACGATTAGCCTCAAAACTCTAGGCGACATGGCCCGGTAGACCTTTTCCTTCCGATGAAGATCAAATGGGTCATGATGCGCGCAATTGAAGCGAGTCCTCCTGGTCCTCTTGTTCATATCTCGCCCTCCTCTCTTTTTTTTTTTTTGTTTTCCACGTAGAGTTCAATCGTCATGGCAAAGCGGGTACGTCCACGATGCCTCGATACTTGCTCTCCATCTTCCATGTCATCGCATCATCCCGAAAACAGGCGTCGCTCAATCAACCCATCAAGGCTTGGTGTCCTGATCACCGAATTGAACAGCACTTACATCTTGATTGTCGCTTGGTGAGATGGTCGGTCCTCCGTAGGTGTGAGGGTTGGATTGAGAGGCCGAGAGGGGGTTCCACCGGCCAAAATTTCCTGGGTGCGCACGATGCTGCTTCAGAGTTTGTGGGTTCACGTGCTCTGGACCCGTCACCGAAGGCGCTAAGCGAGGGCTCTGATGAGTCAGATCGCGCCCAAGTCGATGGCCCGATCACGTGAGCATGCACCTTGTTTGTTGTACTGCTTATCGCCTATCTCGCACGGAGATTCAGACATCGCAACGGTAAAGCTTAAGCACGGAAAAATTCCATGGACATATTTTTTATGGTTGGGACGTCTACATTATGAGGTACCTCAATTTGAATGATTGTCGCCCTCAAGTGACTCCAAATGTAGATATGCAAAGCTCAAATTGCCCCTGTCTCGTCGACAGAAGGAACGTCGACAGAAGGAACGTCGACAGAAGGAACGTCGACAGAAGGAACGTCGACGCTTCATGCAAATGTTTCACTGGCAGCTTCAAGCCTCCCCACGCTCCAAATCTCCTTCTCGTCATCTTGCTCGTCGTTAGAAAGTCCCAATCCGCCCTGTCCACCCTCTGCCTCCCTTCTCTCCCTTGCCTGAGCTCCCAGCCTAATCGCCACCCTCTTGAAGTAATCCGTCATGCTTCGCTTCGTGTTGGGTGGCAATTCCGCTCCTGAGCCTGACATGAACTTATCGAAGACTTTGCTCTCTTCATCGGCAACCGAGAAAAGCTCCACGAATGCAGCCTCCGCCGCCAACTTGACAGGTATCACGGCATCCCTGACGCCTGAGAACACCGGTGTTGCTAATAATGATACATGCGGCCGAACCATTTCCATGTTATTTCGACTCAGAGTTCGCACCACCACGAGTGCAAGTCGTCGCGAGTCAACAGGCTTCCCGGGTTGTATAATATCGGCAAGTGTTTCAAAGATCTTTCTGGTGCTCTCGAAACTCTTTGGCGAGGACGATAGCAAATACTTGCCACTGGCCAATATGAAGTTGTCGACCACAAATATCTTTGGGTAACATATTAGCGTGTGAAGATAAGATCATAGGTCAACCATCCACTTACACTCTTGTTGGTCATCCCCCTACAGAGAATTTCTGGCAATTCGTCTGCTGCGGGATTTTGCAACAGCACATCTGGTGACTCGACAAGAACCGAATTGAGAGCTAGAACGGACGAGTTGCTGAAATGAGGCGTCAAGACACGATTTTTCAAAATTGAAGTGGCAGCTTCCTCAGGCACATTCTTGATCAGTGCCCCCAAAAGCCTTGCATTTGTATTGGTCATGGTCTCGTCTCGATCGTCGGTGTCCATATCAATCAGTGACAAAACCGCAGCTCTGGACGCTTCTCCCATATTTGCTCCGGCTCGACTGATGACTTCATATAGCGCCTTGAGCATGGCTGTCTTCACACCAGGGTCCGCCGTCTTGGAACCGGTGACCAGCTCGGCTATCAACGGATCGATGCGAGGCGTGTACTTGATAAGGGTGCCTAATGCCTTGGCAGCCCTGGTTCTCAGAACATCGCTGGAGGTATCGGCGAGTGATTTGGCGAATGTGCGCTGTAGTTGAGGCAAGAACGGTTTCAAAGCCGTTGGCATTTTATCCAAGAGGTTATTCAGCGTCAACAAGATGGCCGACTTTACTTCCGTAGATCGCTCCGACACAACGCGAATGAGAGGGCCGGTGATCTGAGTGACAAACGGTTTCAGTGATGCTTCGCTTGTCCTATCGACAATGTCGGAGATGGCGAGTGCTGCCTGAACTCTCTGGTCCGCAGTACCATTCATCAAGCCCTGGAGAAAGATTGGCAAAATGGCATTGATGCCCTTTGGCAGCTCAAAACCGCGTAAATTGGCACCGGCAACACCAACACGCAGTAACGTTTGTCTTGAAGATAATACAAGAGACTCCATCTCCTCCTTCTTGAGTTTCTTGGTAAACTCACTAAGGGCGGCCCAAGAGGCCTTGACAACGTCCAAGTCTGAGTCATCAAATGCATTAAGTAACGACCGAATGATGTCTTGGTTATATCGCGAATAGTCTGTCACGGCAGCCGCGAAGAAACTCGTCAGATGACGAGCAGTCGAGGCTCTCCGGCGGTGGTCATCATGTTTGACAAGACTTAGGAGAACATTCATCACCGTGTTTAGACCATCAAATTCGTCAATGGACTGAATGACAGTGTCGAGAGACTTCTCCAGATCAATTCGCAGCTCTTCCTCGTGGCAGCTGATCTCATTGTCCATGAGGGAGTTGATGATGCCAGGCAGGCGGCGTGTCATAGCCGCACCTGCGACCCGGGACAGGGAAGCCAGCGCCTTGGCGTCAAAGGCAGAAATTGGAGGCTTGGTGAGCGATGGTATCAAATTTGGTAGAATAATATTGGAGCGGCCAGTATCCGTCAAAAGTGTCAGTAGAGCAGATAGAGCATTCTCAGCTTCGTCTTCTGAGCGCAAAAGATTCAAGAGATATGGAAGAACCTGATCGACAGCTCTCTTGCCCAAGATCTGTTGCAACGAGTCAAATGCCTCCGCAGCCGCTTCCCTGACAGCCACATCAGAGTCTGTCAGTGCCGTGCGGACCACAGAGATCAGGGTCTTCTCATGATCTTCCATGGATTCGGGTGAAGCAGAAGATATCAGTTCTCGCAAGGCCAAGCAAATACCCTGCTTCGCATCCGAGTCCGTAGACGTCTGCAAACCTTCCTCCAGAGTAGGGAGAAGACTCGATAAAACCCCATCTCCTGCCTTGCGAATGAGCTCCCCAAGAGCATTGCTGGCGATGACTTTATGCTCCATGTTGGAACTGCCCAATCTTCTGATTAAAAGTTGAGTCAGTGTAGGTACCAATTCCTTCAGGGTCCTTGGGCTGTGTACGAGGACCTTCCAAACAGCTACAGCAGCGGCGCGCACGGCACCGGCTGTATCGCACCGGCACACATAGAGCGCCGACAAGATCTTGTTCCGTTTCTCCTCGCCCAATACTTCCTTGAGGGAGACGCCGGCTTCCTTGACGGCCTCATCTTCCTCTTCATCTCCTTCGGTGTTTGCCTTCACACCGGTGAGGTTGAAAAGTAGATCACCAACAAGCTCGACGGAGCTGAGACGGATTCTATAGCTATCGTCTGCCAGACCACGCTCCAATTCTGGCAGCAAAAGATCCACGGCGCGAACGGCGAAGTTCTTGACGAGAAGTCTCCCGGCTCTCAGCGCAGTCTCGCGAATTGACTCGACATCGTCAGCCAGACCAGCCAAGATGGGTGGCACGATGCGGCCGAGATAGTTTGAAAAACTGTTGCCGAAGCACACTGGCAGAAAGATAAAGAGTGACATGAAGCCTTCACGCACAGCTGGCTTACTCGAGTCCACATTTTGCAATATTGTTGGAAGCGTTTCCTCCAGTCGAGTCGTACCCAGCCCGGCGAGAACTTCGCTTAGAGCTTGAGCAGAACCGAGACGGTCTCCTGCCCCTGTGTCGGACTTCAAGGTTTGCATCAAGCCGGGTATCAAATCTGGTAATGCCTCTTCACCGAGCTTTTCGACGAGAGAGCCGAGGGCCCGCGAGGCTGTGGCACGAGTCGTTGGTACCGGGTCTACGGCAGCAACCTTGAGGCCGGCAACAAGTGTGGGCAAATGCGTTATTATGTCCTTCTTTTCGGTCAAGTGCGCCAGACTTCCAATAACCTGAGCCGCCTTTCGCTTGGTGTTTGATCGATCTCCCAGACCTCGCTGAAGAATTCTTGTGACGAGCGCGAGAGATGGTGCATCAAGGTAGTGCACGAATTGGACCTTTATCAACGAATCTAGAGCTTCATCGGTGTACTTGGTTGGATCGCTCAAGGCCTTGAGGAGAACGTCAACGAGGCCCTTGACTTCAGGGTTCGTTATGACTTCCCCAAAGCGTTTCAGACTCCTATTCGCAGCAGCACGGACTTCCTTGTGGCTGTCGTTCAAGACTCCCGTCAATGGTGGGATGATGTCTGGCAAGCTGTTGGCAAGCTGCGTAGGGTCCAAGTATGCCATGGCACCAAGCAAGTCGCACGCGCCTCGTTTACTTCGCCATTGCTGTTCATCAAGCCCGCTGAGGAGAGTGGGCATGATTTGCTTCACACCATAGGAGCTTAATTTACCAAAGCAAGACTTGGCTGCCCCCAGACAAGCATCACGAACGTCCCCGTTGGTGTCACCGAAGCCGCTCAAGAGCTGCGGAACAATCTGAATGACGTAGGGCTCAAAGAGATGGCCAAGAACGGTTGACAATATCTCGAAGGCTAGCAGAGCAGCTTCACGCTGATGTGCCTCCTTCTTGTTGTCCATGGCACTCTTGAGAGTTGACATGATCCGATACTCTCGTAAGGAAGCAATCCCTCGGCCGAGAATGAGACCTGCCAGTCCATATGCGGCACCGCGCTGATGGGCATAAGTTTTGGAGTTGAGTAGGCTATCCAAAATCTGGTCGAAGTACCTGGAAGGCTTTTCCGACAAAGCTCTGATCAAGGGCGGGAGACATTCCGCAATCGCAAACTGCACAGTCTCGGATGGAGTAGTAAGAGTCGCAAGCAGTCGATCAATGACTACAGGAAGTTTCGGGTCACCAGGTGCCAGGTGCCTAGCTAGCGCGCCGTAAATGATGATGACAGCTTCGTTCACGCGATCCGCGGTCTTGCTGTCTTGGTCGGGGTGTTCTAGTGACTTTTCTAATTTCTGCATCAGTGCGTCAATCATGTCCTGACCATGTATCTCGGCCGCAGCTATCGCGGCATCTAACATCTCTCTTCTGACATTGTCGCTTCGGTCTCCTAGGGGCCCAGATGTGATCAGGAAATCAAAGAGTTCGTCGATCTGTTTGCTGCTTAAGACCGGAATAAGTTCCTTGAAAGCTGATGCAATGCCTTGCCGAGCTTCCCATGGATCGGAAAGATCCATCTTTTTGGGCATGCCAAATTCGTCCAACTGCTGAACTTTTGGTTTGGCGAGTTCGGTGTACAATGACTGCAGCTCAGGTATCACCTGACTCAACGAGTCTTGATGAGCCTGCGCGGCTGCAGCCAGAGACCGTGCTGCTGCTCGTCGAAGCTGAGGATCCTTGGCTTGGACATAGGGGACCATCCTCGCTGGCACTTGATCATTCAACACGAAGCCGCTTTCGTCCCATATTTCTGCGCCAAGCTCGCGATTCTCTTGTTCACCGTCGTGGCGTGCGAGCCAGATTTCATCCAGATAGTCAAGTTCTGTCATGTCGATGTCGGAGCTGATGGACTGAAGAACACTGGTTCTGACGCTGGACTGCGGTACAATTGCACCACTTGCTAGTATCCTCATTTCTGCTTGGCTCATGTTTGGCGCGATGCACCGACACATGTCTGCAAAACAATCTTTGATTATTTTGTAATGTTGTGTGAATCGTTGTAGGGACTGGATGAGGATAGACAGCAGCTCCTCTCGTGGCACTGCTTCGTCTGCAAATACGTCTGTGTGGAAGGAAAGAAATTCGATAGCGAGGACTAATTGTGCATCTCGGTCATCAGGATTGTCTCCTATGCCCCCCTTCCGGAGCACATCCAGTGTAAGAGGCAGCAAGTATATGAGAGAAACGGCATCGAAAGGTCGCTGTTCACTGGCGAAACGCAGCCGGTAGAGCACACGAGTGATGAGGTCCTCGAGCTTCTCTTCATCCAAACCTTCGGTCAACGAGATGTCGCGCAGCCGTAGTGTTGCAACGCCAACGAAGTGACGAATCAGGCCGAGTCGTGTCGAGACCTTCTCAGAACAGAGAATGAAAGCTTTTGGCGCGACATCGCCTACGACGAGCCCAGCACCAGCATCGATAGCCCCAAGTAAAAACGTTACGGCCGATCCCAACCACAGGGTGGCATCGGTTGGGGGCCCTGTGGCTAGAGACGTGATGATTCCTATTCCGCGTAACAACTTTGCTTCAGCTTCGCGTATCGTATTCCTGATCTGCGATTCTTTCTGCAACTGAGCGCTGACTTTGGAAACTTCTTCCGCTGTCAACTTTCTCGGTTGTCCTTTTTTCTGCTCAAGCTGCGCGCGCAGCTCTTCTTCCCATCGCAGAATATCGTAGTCTTTTGTATTTTTGTTTGGCACGACATTTTGCGCTTTCTTGGCCAGAACATCTACAAAACAAGTTCCCTCAGGGGTTCTGAAGATGGCAGCCTCGACTGGGCCGATATTCTGAAGCTGCCTTGAATCAAGATCCTGTGCAAGCAGCTCAAGAAGCCGCGGGATCACTGCATCGGGCGCCACAAAAGCCAATTCAGCTGCTGCATTGTACGCTGCAAGCCGTATCGCAGCGTTCTGGATCGAACTATCAGCATTGAAACTCTGAGGTGAGACTTGACGAAGCGGGCAGAAAGAGGCAATGAGCATTCAAGGACATACCTTCTGATCTGAACAAGTCCCAGAATTGATCTCGTCAAAAAGCTTGGCGAGATGCTTCCTTGCAAGGCTACCGGGATCTACACCCATTCGGAGACATAAGTTGATCCAACTTGACCGATGGACGAGCTCCGGCCGTGAGAGCACAAGAAGGGAACAAGATTGCGCTTCTAGACATTCTTGAGAGACCGTTCCACCGAGAGCTGATATATCACGAGGACCCAAGCAGATTGAACGAAGCACGTGGATAAGGCTCGACTTGTCGGCTTTGGAGTCCCTCTCTTTGATGTCGTCGAGTGAAAGATTGTGCCACAGGCCGCTGATCACGGCTTTGGTTATAAATTCTGGTCGCTTAATATAGAGCGTAGACAAAGATGAGATGGCTATTTGCTGGACTTTTGACGGAAGTGCTGGTGCCGCAATGACGAAAATGACTGCCTCTGCCCAGGCTAAAGAGACGGCCGCGTCTGTATCGTGGCTCAAATATTGAGCTGCCGACGAAAGAGCATGTATGAACCATCGGAAGTCCTCGATGGCTACCAGTTTATTATAGACTCGAAAGTTCAAGAGAAAGGACTGCTTTGCGGTCAATGACAAGGCTTGGCTTGGAACAGAAGCCCTTTTTAAGGCAACGCTCGAGGCAGAATCAGGAAAGTGATTGATCATGCTGGGGAACAAAGCTGTGAGAATGTAAGCTCCTACAACTAATCCATTTTGCGCCGCCGCCGCAGCGTTTGTAGTAACTTCTTGCAAATTGGCCACCAAATTTGGCGTCACAGCATCGGCAAATGCTGCTCGTCCACCAGCTCCGCACACATCCTCAGAGTCCTGCAGGATTGCACCCGTGCGAAGGAGCCAGAGCCTCCTGAATTGGGGTTTCTTATCTGCGAGCCCCTTGACGATCACTTCGATCACAGGTTTGGGCAGGTGACCATCGTACTTCAAGATCACGAATGCAGCTTGAGCGAGCGCTGAGGTCTCCGCAGCAAGGGCAGCCTCGTTGCCCTCCTTGCCAGAGATTGTGGCAATAGATGTGACAACCTTTGTGGCGCTTTCAGCCGAAAGAGGTATCACTTCCAGCATTTCCGAGTGCAAAATTCTCTGCTCAGCACCTGGCAATTTTCCATTCGCCAGCGGTGAAGCGATCTCATCCACCACCCGCGACAGCGCTTTCATGTCAGTGCACTTGGCCGAGATGGCCCGAAAGGCAGACATGACTCCACTGCGAATCAGTGGATTGCTGGACTTGACGTTTGCCAGTAATGGTTTCAAGAGCTTGGTAGCCAATGTCGTGGACAAGTCCATGCTTGATGGCAACGACGTGACCAGCGGTTCGAGAACGCCTGCCAAAACAATCTCAGGAGCCCTGAGCAGACCCTTTTCGATAGCAGGCACAAGCTTCTGATCCAAGTCCTCAAGGCTCGTGAAATTGCCGAAGAAGTCTGCTAGGCCTGACATTACGTGTTCCGGTAGCGATGCGCGAGGGGCAACGACTTCGCGGGCGAAGAATTCGTGGTAATGCGACTTTAGACCTTCCATGACCGGCTTCAGAGGCGTTTGCCTAGCCGAGACACCTGCAATGACGCCCAGGATCAAGGCGTGTTTAGCAGTCGACTGATTGCTTTTGACCGTCAGAGTCACAATTGTGCTCTGAAGGAGCTGTGCGCAGGATTCCAGGGAAGCGAAGAGCTTGCGAAAGCCGCGTCTCGTTACGACAATGGCTGAGCGTGCAACGCCTTTATTCGCGCCAGGTCGCAGACTCTTCTCGAGGGCATCAGCATCGGCCAGCAGTACCTCATTTCCCAGTTCATCCCAAGCCCGCCTGTCCAAGTGCTGCATGAGCAGACTGCACCACTCAACAAGGACCAAAGCATTGCTTGTGGCAATTCCTGGCTTCTGAGCTTCTTGTCGCAGAGCCCTGACGAATGGCACCAGCACCGCCGAGCTGGTGCCGGTTTTTATGATGCTCGTTAGGCATTGCTGAACCGCCAGTCGTGATTCTCGATCTCCGTATCGTGGATGCGTATTGAACAGGAGCTTCAGAAGGTCGGGAACGGTCGTTGTGTCGAATGCTTACGATCCTCTAATGTCAGTGGTGCGCGAGCTCCAGACTCCCAGCTTAGGAGTTCAAGTACCTTGATGTCGGATTGCTTCATTGATGAGATGAAGCTGCGCAATTCGAACAGTCGTAGACGAGGATCTCAGTGATGGCTCAATTGCATCCGGGCCGAGGCTTTGAGATATGACTGGCTTTTCAGACATGTTGACAAGCAAAGAAAGAGCAGACCGGTGACGGAATCATTGGGGGCTAACGAGCGTTGTCGACATCAGATGACCGTTTCCCGGCCTTTGCGACTTCGAGAAGAATGACGAGCGGCGGCTGAAAGGGACAAAAGACTCAAATCCGTCGTAGGGGCGTCAATTGTTGCGGAATGTCTTCTTTTTTAAGCTGGCATTCAGGCTAAGCCCGTACGGAAATGTTGTCTGGAGCTCAAGTTTCTCCGGTCCCCCACCTCGAAATCCAGCCTTCATTTCATTTCGCAGCCCCGCCGTACCGCGAGCAATATTTTGTGGGCGGATGGATTCGACGACATGCAACCCCGAATTTCCATGCGGCGCTCGCCGTGTGAGTCAGTTTATGGGCACTGCATGAGTTTGGTCGAGGCAAACTCGATTCACACCTCTTCTTTGTGATTCATCTGCGGAGTGCTCATTTGAATGAGTGAAGGGGTTTGATCTCTTCTGTCATGCTTGTCGCCTTGCTTCTGGCGAGAAGACTAGACCGTCTCTTGTAGCCCCAGAGACCAGGGACAGGTCTAGGTTCTATCTACATACGTCTCATCACCTGCTGGTCAAGAAACAAGATGGAAAGAATAGGGAGAGATCAAACAGGTTTTGGCCGTTGAAAAGCCATGAAAACTCGCCGCTGTGCTGGGTACGGTCCACCCGCACCATGCCCTCGTTCTCGAGCCAATCGCCCGCTGTAGCTGACTGCTGAGCCTCTGGTCGCTCAAGGCGCTCTCTGTTGTTCGCGGAAAGTTATTGCGGTGCTGAGGGTCGTGGAACGATATTGGTTCGGTCGGCCAGTGTGGCCATATTCACCCAGCACGTCATACCACCGACGAGCCAGCTGGCCGCGCCACCGGGCCTATCAATTTCCGATACCACATCGCACTGATTGTCTCGCACAACACTTCGTGCCCCAGAACCCTGTGATTTACCCTCAACCACCAAGCCATATCTCCCAAGTATCTTCCAAAGGTAGTCCCGCCCTCTCAGGTCATGACACATGTAGTTGCGCACTGTGTCATCCAAGCTCGAGACGAACATCCGCAGCTGAATGCAGTCGCTCGAGTCGGTCTTTTCTCTCGTACACTGCAGCATGAAGCAGATTTCGAAGATGCGCCCTAAACGATCAAAGAAATCCACGAGCTCTTCCAAGTTCATATTTTTGTGTCTGAAACGCGAGATCCATTTATTGGCTGATCGAAGAGAAAAGAGAGCGGTCAACATGCTAGTCGCGTCCAACACGCGGTTCTGCACGCCGGTTAAACCTGGACTGGGGGAATTGGGCTTTGCAGATGAATTGTCCTGGCTTGCGCGAAGATGATCTCCAACGAGCCATTTATCAACCGCAAAGGACCTGCCAATAAAAGAATCGTGAAAGAGACTCACGTATATCATGGTTTTATAGTCATCAGTGTGATCAGGCGAACCTTCCGCAATCCGTCTTGAGCTCCATCCCAGTATATGGCCCATTTCTGCTTCTGATAACGTGGCTGATCTCACGTGGAACTTAGCAATGAGACCTTGCAGCACTGTTTCTCAACGTAAGTGATCAGAACTCGTTGTCACAAAGAATGCACGTACTGTCGCCGACTCTTTTGAATATGCTAGAGTCGAAGCATGGTGCCGGACCAGAGGGCCAAGGACTGGAAGCGCACAATTTGCATTGTATGCGTCCAGGAGTTCTGAAACACTGAAACTGGTTGCTTAGTGGTACCGTTATCTGCGGCTGGGGTTGATTTCAAGATGGATGCACCTTACTTTGACTTGTTGTGTCACGCACCAAATACAACGTGGAACACGAGGTTGCCGGGACTTGACGACTTGATCCTTCTGCGGTTCATACGGTATGATTTCGAGGTCGCGGCCTTTAGTGTTTGTGTCTTCGTCTTTGTCGGAGCCCTTTCTTTGGCGCTTTGAAGAATCGGCTCGCTGCTCAGCCATAGCTCGGATTCGTTTTTTCGGGGCCTGGTTCCAGAATACCGACATAGGGTCATGAGAAAAGATATTTTGCGTCGGCATATTGATGGCTAGTTGATAATCAGCTTCATGATCCACGAGAGTAGGTGGTCAGTATAGTCTCCAAATCGGAGTTGTAACTGATCTGCAAAGATATCCGCACGAAACAAGCAAAGAAGGCAGAATATTGGACAAATACCTTGCAATGTAGTCTCGATCTGACGTTGACTTGGCAGTTGGTCCATGCCCAACGATGAAAGTCCATTGACCTGAACTGGGCCCTGTTCCACAGGATTGGGCAGCATTGATAGGAAATTATCATTATACATGTGCGGTCCGCCGGATGAGGCGATCGTTGTGTTGAAAGTTTCCGTCTGACCCAGTACAGGTTCATTTGGCTGTGGGAAGCCCAGTTGAGGACTTTGATTCACAGCACAGCGATGGTCGCGCTCCATGTAAGTTGTCACGTCTTTACCGCATTGAATTTCCGTCGCATTTGTTGACTGAGCGGAGGAGGGGTTGAGGCCAGTGAACATAGAAGCCCAATCATCTGCGGAACTGGGTGCATGGTATGCAAAGGAATCTGGCATCGAGCCGTTTGACTGGCACTGAGTGGACGAAATCAAGGATTCTTGAGCGCTCAACGAAAGGTTGGGATCGTAGCTTATGCTTTCTTGGCCATCGTACGCCATGACGTGATGGTGAAGTTGAGAAGTGATCGAATTGTCTACTGCCGGAGTGGGTAGGCTAAAGTCGACCAAAAAGGGGTCATGGGAAACACACGTAAACGGGTTTGATTGAAAAAAGAGCGGTTGTCCATTGCCAGAGGCCGCGTATGCAGTGATTTGGTCTGGAAATTGATAAGCTGACGTACTGTTTTCCAGAGAGAATTCGCAGTGGCCACCGGATGCGAGTCGAGGATGATCATTTCTGCAGACATTGTCGAGCGGCATAAAGCCAAAATCATCCGTGATCTGCTGGTGAAGTGGTAAACCGGTTGCCCTTGCAGGCATAGATGACGTTGAATGCGTTTCAGTCGCAAAAATGTGACTGTCGCGGTCATCTAGCAAAGGTTGATTTTCTGTGCAAAGCGAGGCAAACGAGGTAGAGACCGCGTCTGTGACGACGTTCTCCGAGTCTTGCACAGACCGAATGTTTTGTTCCATGCCGATCAGCACGCGAAAGAACATGCAATGCTCAAAATGTAGGGTTCTGATCAAAGATCGGGAAGGAGGGCCAGACGAAGAAATAGGAGTTGGGTGTGAATGCGCTGGAGGGCATCGACCGAAGCAACTCGCGTGAGAAACGAAGACAGGGCGAGGAACGTTATTATGAATTTCCGGGGCAGAGGCCTCAATATATGGTCCAAGGCTGGCAGATCTTCAACTTCCTTGAAACATGTTATGAAAGCGGTGTAGAGTGGTCCAGAGCGCCTCATGCAGTCAATGACGCAAGCTGCTTTCCTTGCAGAGGCTCGCGATGCCGTTCTTGGCCTCGCGAGATTATGTTGAATTCGCGAAGCCCAAAGCAGATCCGCGAGGTTTAAACAAAGCAGACTCGCGACACTGCTTTGGGCCTCGCGAAGCGAAGCGATGTAAGCACTAAACCCGAAAAGTCGTTCGCGAAGTACGTACACACAGAACGATTGGGTCCAAATGACAGCATCTTGACGGGCAAATGTTGGCAGGAGGAACAGGGATGGATGCATGGCGTGTACGGAGTAGAGCGGCAACGATATTAAATAGTGCTCCCGCCGACATTGGATGAGTCTGTCATGGGCATTCTCAATATTCAAGCACTCCTCGAGATTAGATTATCCCTAATTTTTGATCAGAATTGTAAAGCTGCTCTCGTGATGGACCCCTGGACACGAGAGGCTATTATCGGCCTCGTCTCCATCGCGATCGCAACGGCTTCGCTGCTGTTAGACCTCATCACCTTTCTGAAACGTGAGTTCACAATTGGGACGTAATAGAACAGGTGGCTCATTGCACAGATAGGCGCCCGTCGTGCTGTGCGTGATGACACAGCGCCTCTAGGGGCACCCGGTGCAGACTTGCCGCCATCACCCTTGTTTTCTGCATGATGGGTGGACAGAAGCCTTATGAAACGCCCAGCCAGGGATCAGGATGGTCGTTGAGCTCCATTGGCCATCTGCGGGGTGGCGGGTCGACAGAGTACTTCAGCTAGACGTGATCTTTCTATGAGTACTCGGTATATAGACAAGGTTGCAGTATGCTACGCTGACAGCATATCATCATCACATCCCAGGGTCGTTGCGGAATCGGATTGGCTGTGCAAGTCGTCGGCGGTGAGGACAACAAGGATCATTGTGTCTAGTCTAGTCTGCTCCTTTATACTGCGGTGCTGCCTAGGGAATGATTCTAGGCGTCCGAGGGCCTCGGCCGGGTTGGGCATGAAATAAATTCTACCAGCCTGATGACGAGATGTGCTACATCAACTTCGGGGCTCAAGACATCACCGTCTTGCAAGTGGCCCATCTTGGAGGTGCCTAGCAAATACCCCGGTCGTCCCAACATTCTCGCGCGCCCACTTTCTGGTGGCTGCGTCGTCTTCCGTGTACACCATGTCTGGGATGTTGCCCGTCGGCGGCGAACCATCGAGTCGAACAGGCCTCGCTGCCGAGTCCTTGGCCTTTTGCGGGTGCGCAGCAGCAACCTCGCCGCGCTGAATGTTTGTACGTTTAACGATTTCCCGCTGCTTATGTACGACCATATGATTTTCTTCACGTCCGCAGGATTTTTTGAGGAAGCCGGTTTCGAAGCCAATGGCTTCCAAGCCTGGATCTGGACTCGTGATGTGTGTGTGTCGACGGGAAGGTGGACAGACGCTGGAAGTCGATGTGGCACAGTACTGACCTGCGTAATTGCCAGAAGGATCTGCAGGACCACGTACTCAGGGTATATAATGGATTCGGCGGCGTCGACGAGCTGCGCTTGAGATGGCGTGGCTGCGTAGATTCCTTGCGATGTCACGACCGGCTCATCGTCTCCGTGAATGCTGGATGGACCGCGGCCGTGTTATGTTTAGAGCTGTCAGGTAGCTGAGCAGGTGATTTGTATGACTGCAAACGACTAGAAGGAACAGATAGGAGATGAGATGGATGATTAAGACTTGCAAAATATGATTGCGCCGTCATTTTCCCGGACCAATCGTCTGGGCTCACCTTATTCAAGAAAGGAAACATCTCGTCAGCAGACTATTCTGGAATATTCCAAGAGTCCGGTTCGCGGCGCTGGGCCCGGCTGTACATCATGAGATAAATGCCGAACCTCCTCCGAGCACTCGGCTTGATGGCACCACAAGTTGCCGTTCGGCGAGCCGAGGTTCCTTGTTTCTTTGTAAAACAAGGTCTTGGTGCCGTTCGGGATAACAGCACTTGAGCATAGGACTGGATAGGCGATGGTTAGATCATGATGATCGTCATGACCCCCTTCGATAATGAGAATCAACAATTTGGGGTTGGCATTGCTAAGCCTGGTAGTGATAATACATGTAGCAGTTCCGCCGTGACTGCCGATTCAGCTCTAGACTCATAGCAGAAGCAACTAAGCACTCACTACCGGCAAAGATGACGTCCACCTTGGTGATGGCGCCTAGTGGCTGAGAGAAGATGCCCAAGATGCCGGTAGGGCTGGAAACCGCTGAAGGTTGCAGCGTTTGCCCCCGAAATAATCCATGAGAAATAGCGAATAGACCATTGTGACTTCAAAGGAGCGTATCTGGGTCCATGAAGAAATTGGAGGACAGCTCGCTGATCGAGTACTTCCCGAGAGCCGGCTGAGTTGCGTCATTTGTTCGCTGAGCGAACATGATCACGGCGCTGAAGCACGAGGACCCGCGGCTTTTTCCATGTCCCCAACAGGAAGTCCAGTCGAATGGCTCGAACGCTTGGGTGAGTCGTCTGGAAGTGGTGACCAACCCGAAAACCATTCAGATAGTGTGGCTGATGCTGACGGGCATCGGAATCCCAGGCCCATTGGTACTTCAGGCTCTGTGGGTGGCAGCGAAGCTCCCTCCCCGCCCCCAACAAGGGCCAAGAGCGTCGGCGACGGTACCTGTGAGGTCCACGAGAACCACGCCCGACCAAGCGGGGATGTCCCCTGAAGCTGCTGGTCGGGAAAATGGCTGCTCCAGCCCGATCAAAGGTTTTCAAGTCGACGCCGTTGGCATCAGCGTCGCCTGCGGCTCGCGGACGACTGACTCCGTCCGTGGCTAGGCGAGACGAATTCCCGTCCGAGGAGCTGAAAAGTAAGAGTATATTGCTTTTCAGGGAGGAGAAATAGCTTTTCGTGAGGTAGCGTCTGAGAGACGTCATCGCCGGGAGACAAATGCACAGCAGCGCCGGGAATACTTCAACTCCGCTCCAAAGGGCGACGTGAACAAACGAATCTGGTCGCTTCTGTCAAATGAGTCGTCCTCTTTCCAAGAGGGACGATAAGAAGACGTACATGTAAATCCTCATTGAGTAAATTCACTGTTTTGAGAATAACGATCATACGCCCGAGAGACACGATTATAGGCTGCATCCTTCGGCAACTCTACAGGATTGAATGCGTGCTTTCGAAAGTCGATCAAGTGCCGGATTCACAGATCTTCAACGTTTAGGGCCGGAAAATCTTTCTTGCAAGAGTAGGTTTGCGTCAGGCCTCGCGCCTCGTGTTGTCTGGACTTTGGACGCACTGTAGCTTGCTTTCTCAGTAAGCTCTTCTCATCAGTCCAGACTTTCTTTAGAACATGTATGAGGTGCAGCAGGATGCTTACGCCCCCATCCCAAATGTGACGGTCGTCCAGGATACGCATCCCTTGATACATTCTTGACACTTTGCAAAATGTTGCCTTCCTTGCCTTGCTTGCCGGTGCACCATTTGGCAGTGTGTGTCGACATCGAAGGTCCATTCGACAGCGTGCCAGGTTTTCCGGCCGCCTCGCATGTCGTCGGCTGGGTCCTCCAACATCATCATGAGCCTTCAAGTTCGCAACTCCCTATCTCCCAGGTAATGAATTAGGTAGGACTGAGGTGTCTCGGCATCCTATTGGAACCGGTCTCGATCCGGACAAATGCGGTACACCTTTGGAGTGCAGTGGACATTGTCGCATCGACAAGAGGCACGTTTACCGCCTGACTCTCTGCCGCCTGACTCTCAGTGGCGCTTTAGAAAAGAATCATGCAACTGATACACGAAGGAACATCTTCGTGTCATTCGTCCTGGACTCGATGGTGGATGCTGTTCAAGACCGTGCCGACCGTCATACGATCGACGCCCTCGTATGAAGGTGGCGCGCCGGGCTCTCGTCTATCAAGCTGCCCCGAAGCGTTCACGAGCTCGTCTTCACCCCATCGCGAACGTCTAGGTTGCTGCTGTGATCTGTAACTGGCGAACAATGTAGTCGTAGGAAATTGGAGGGGGACGCATCCGTTGCGAAGCACTGCATTTAAATTTCATTTTTCCCGGCATAGGAACTTGAGAAGAGGGCTTGGTCATGCCATCGGCATCGCGATCGGGAGAAGAATTGACAGGTCATGAAGTACAAGGGACACCTCGCAGCTGATTGCCGAAGCCTAGCATGGCAAGTGAGCACTTTACTCTTGTCCTCGACTCCCTTGAATGATTCGAGATGTTGTGGCTCATCTACACTTTGAAAGTTGAACTCGCCTCTGAACAATCGGCAAATAGCTCATGGACATCGCGCACGCACGCCAGCAACGTCGGCGTCTGCGGCCTTATGCTGGACCCATAAACAATCAGGCTCTCCATCGTGGTGTCATGCGATATAAGAAGGGTCATGGCGTATTGAAGAAGCAGCTGTCAAGTTTTAAGCTTGTATATGACTGCAAGTTCTGTGGGCCCGGTCTGCATCACCGGGAATTTGGTAGAACGCAGGAGATGCCTCACGTTTTAGCACTAGTGGTGTCGACATGGGGCAATCAGCGCCTGGATGTGCCCGTAAATGGGCACTGGGGTGCTCCTAGACCCGGTTCTATCCACCCTGCCAATGGAGCCCACGATTTCCACACACAAACTACCATCACATCACCAAGCTGCCTTCTTTGCTCATTCTTTCTTCGCTCGTCGCAGCTGCTAGCTTCAGCAATGGCGAAAAAGAAGAAGCCGGCTGCAAATCCCGCTCGTGGGTTCGCCACGACTTCGATTGCATCCAAGCCCCGGCCGGAAGCTACAGACGCCGAGGCAAAGCCAAATTCCAAGGCAACAACATCCACAGATGCTGCCCCTCCATCGAAGCTCGATGCCCCGCCATCCACAGTACCCACGAATACACCTGGTCGCGCCGTTGGCCAGCTGGATGCTCAAGGTCAACCCCTGAGCGCCGAGGACTTTGAGAAGCATTTGGAGGAATCTGAGCTTCAGCTTTTCGTAGAGAAACATGGCGCCAAGACGAAGCGCGACGCCCAGCGACAGCGAGCGCGCCTGGAAACCGATCGTCGCCTGTTGCGAGGCCAGGCCGACCCGGTCAACGCTCCCAGATGGCTTCCTCCTGACCTGGTTCTATACGTTCTGGATCTCATCAAGGCAGAAGCTCGGTTTTCGACCTCGATTTTGACATCCGAGACTATCGGCAACGGCAAAATGCCCTCCCAAGAGGACCTGATTGTCCGCTTGTGGACTCTCCGCCAAACCCTCACTACGACGGGGTTTTCTGAGGAGAAGGTTGAGGCCGCTCTGAAAAACATATTAGATATCGCACAAAACGTAGCTTCTACTCCGCGAGACTCGATTTGGGGCTTGGACGAGGCTTTGGACTGGCTCGCACGAGAAAGCTTGACCGAAGATCTTCCCTCGTACGACTCCAGGGGAAAGACTCCCCTCAAAGGTATTGTTCCAAATTCCATTCATTCATTCTTTGCTTCGTTGAGCTAGATTGCTTCGTTGAGCGAGAAATTGTTGACTCGGACTTCAGACACAAGTACTGTTACTCCTAATCTAACTCGTCCTGTGTCTCCCAATCACCGAATGGCACAAGCCCTCGGAAAGCAAAAGCCTCACTCGCGAGGGAGCAAGTCCCCATCACCCGTCAAAAAGATCAATGTGACTTATGACCTAGATGTCGAGCCCGAAGATTTAATCCCGGAATACCTCTCCGCAAAGGCGAAACTGCTCGAACTGAATCACGACGTGACGTTTACCAATTTAGAAGAAGATGCCAAGGTGGAAATCGCCACGCTCGAAGCGAAAATCAAAAAAATCGAAAATGATGTTTTGTTTGACAAATTCATCGCAGAGCAAAAATGGAGGCCAGAGAGAATCATCATCGAAAAGCGATTGGCTGCAGCTAGGAAAGATGCGCAAGCCACAGCTGGCGAAGCAGACCCAAAGGGAGGGGCAGTCGAGCGGCCAAAAAATATCGCGAGCGACATAAATGAAGATGCAGAACGCATCGCAGAAGACATTCTTGCCCAACAAGGTGCCAGTGATGATGACGATGATATCACAGGTCTCTTTGCATCTCTGCCGCAGAATGAGGTTGATCCCATAACTGGTAAGACTCAGACTGTGATCAACACTACCGAAGGTGACAAACTTGTTGTGCGCGACTTCGGCAAATGGAACGGCGTCGGGCCGCGGCAGATCTTGGAAGAAGCATGCCGCTCAAGGTATGATAGCTATTCCCATTTCAGCTCAAAGTTAAATGTATCCGATTTTAAATTGATTTCCGCAGAGATGCCTCGGTCAGATTGGTCTACACAGCCGTGTCGGAAGCCACCTTTGCCAACCGTCATTCTCTTTCCATCGAATGGCGCAAGCCCCAGGAGTTGCCGCAGGTATTGGCGAGCAGCGATGTGCAAGTTGATGCAGACGCGACCATGTTCATATTTACCATGAAAGGCGTCGCTACGCCTGATTTGAGGCAGTCTGAGGCCTACATTGCGACTGCTGCTTTGTTTTACATATTCAGCGGTAGTCCGAAGGACGAGAAAGTCAATCTTCGCTTGCCACTTAATTGGAAAGACCTGTGGACGGATCTGTCCGAGGCAAAGAGAAATGCGATAGATTCCCAGGATCGAGAATCCATCAGGTCATTAAGAACGCTCGTCCAACAAAGACAGGCTCAGGAAATGGAAGACGGTGTCATTGCTTTTCGAGGTCGCGGCGGGGTCAAGCCCTCTCCAGAAATAGCAGAAAACGGGTTGACCGATCGTTCCAAGCAGCATGTCGCCAGCACTGAGTCTCTCAAAAAAATTTGGGCCGATAAAGCGAACAGTGCCAAGTTCCAGTCGATGCTCGTAAGAAGTGCTTTGACGGCGAAGCAGCGGTTGCCTTTGCTAATTCGCTATCTAGCAATTCCGGATGCAGCTCCCCATGTGGCAGTTTCGGTCGCAAGTTTTGAGGGCTGTGGACGACAACCAAGTCGTGATTGTGTGCGGAGAAACAGGATGGTACGTGCAGAAGCTTCTGGGACGCTGATGAAGGAGGCAACATTCCTTGCTTACATTCGTCGCGCTGCAGTGGCAAGAGCACGCAAGTTCCGACATTTCTTTTGGAGCATGAGCTGTCTCAGGGCAAGCATTGCAAGATATACTGTACAGAACCTCGTCGAATTTCCGCCATATCCTTGGCCAAACGTGTGAGCGAAGAACTAGGTGAGAAGAAAGGCGAGCTTGGCACGAATAAATCATTGGTCGGCTACTCTATTCGACTCGAGGCCAACACTTCACGCGAAACCCGTCTCATCTTCGCCACGACCGGTATTGTCATGCGCATGCTGGAAGGATCCAACGATTTGCGCGAAGTCACTCATCTAGTTTTGGATGAAGTTCATGAACGATCCATAGACAGCGACTTTCTTCTCATTGTGTTGAAGAGACTTCTGACGCAAAGGAAAGATCTGAAGGTCGTCCTCATGTCGGCTACTGTCGACGCAGAGCGTTTTTCCACGTATCTTGGAAACGCACCCATTCTCAACGTCCCTGGCAGAACTTTCCCAGTCGACGTACGCTTTCTCGAAGATGTTGTGGAGCTCACGGGGTACCGCCCGAGCGATTCCGCCGAGGAGAAGATGATTGATCTTGATGACGATGCGGGGGATGGACATGCCGACGGCGCACAAAGCGGAAGCACATCAAGTCTGTCTGCGTATTCCCCCCAAACAAGAAGCACTTTGACCCAGCTAGATGAGTACCGAATCGAGTTTGATCTGATTATGCAGCTCATGGTTTGTATTGCCTCAGAACAATCTTTGGAATTCTATAGCAAGGCGATTCTGGTCTTCTTACCTGGCATAGCGGAGATACGCACTCTCAACGATATGCTACTCGGCGACCCTCGTTTCGCGAAAGGGTGGCTCGTTTACCCCCTGCACTCATCCATTGCCACGGAAGACCAAGAGTCAGCATTTCTGGTTCCTCCTGTGGGAATGCGCAAGATTGTGCTTGCCACCAACATCGCAGAGACGGGTATCACGATTCCAGACGTCACCTGTGTCATCGACACTGGGAAGCACCGCGAGATGCGCTTCGACGAGAAGAAGCAGCTGTCACGCCTCTTGGACACCTTCATATCTCGCGCGAATGCGAAACAAAGACGCGGTCGAGCTGGTCGTGTGCAAAATGGTCTTTGTTTCCACATGTTTACTAAAGAACGCCACGACAATTTAATGAACGACCAGCAGACCCCAGAGATGCTCCGTCTTTCTCTGCAGGATCTGGCCATCCGCGTCAAGATTTGCAAAATTGGCGGCATCGAGGAGGTTCTAAGCAGCGCGCTGGACCCTCCCTCAGCGAAGAACATTCGTCGGGCCATCGACGCTCTGGTTGACGTTCGGGCGTTGACGCCGGCTGAGGAACTCACGCCTTTGGGACAACAGCTTGCCCGGTTGCCTCTCGATGTCTTTCTGGGAAAACTGATCCTTTTGGGCGCCGTGTTCAGGTGTCTCGATATGGCCGTCACGGTAGCAGCCATACTCTCGTCCAAGTCTCCCTTTTCAGCACCATTCGGCCAACGTGCCCAGGCTCACAATGCACGCATGGCATTCAACCGCGCCGATTCCGATCTTCTCACCACGTACAACGCATATTGTTCCTGGAAACGCGTCTGTCAATCCAACAGCGGTGCCGGCAAGGAATTTCAGTTTTGTCGCAAGAACTTTTTGAGTCAGCAGACCCTGGCCAATATTGAGGACCTGAAGGGACAATTGCTGGTATCCTTGGCCGACTCGGGATTTCTCTCTCTGACAGAAGAAGAGCGCCGAGCACTGTCACGTCTCAGGTTTGCGCCAGGACGGCGACGCCAGCAGAATTTCTTCGATGTTCCCCGGCGAGTCAACACCAATAACGACAACGATTTGATTGCCGCCTCCGTCATCGCCTGGAGCTTTTACCCCAAACTCCTCGTGAGAGACGTGCCAGGCAGCAAAGGCCTGCGAAACATTGGCAATAACCAGTCCATCAGCCTTCATCCGTCATCCGTAAACCGCGGGCACTTGGACATCAAGTGGCTATCATACTACCACATTATGCAGTCCAAAAGGTAATTCCAGCCCGCTATTGTTTTCACAGTTCTCTACAGATAAGCTGATCGTCCTCTTCCACCAACAGTGTATATCATGCCCATGAAACTACAGCGGTCGAGCCATTCGCGATTGCCCTCCTCTGTGGCGACGTGCGATGCGATGTAAGTCTCTCCATTCAAGATGTTATACACTTGAAAGGAGAACAACACGAGAGTGTGCCTGACAACCTAATTTCGCAGATGTACTCTGGCGTCATCGTCCTCGACGGCAACCGAGCCCGCTTCGCCCTCCCGGACTGGAAAACCATGCTCGTCGTCAAGGTCCTCCGCACACGTTTGCGCGAGCTCCTCATCCGCTCGTTCAAGTACCCCGGCAAGCTGCCCACGGCGCAGCAAGAGAAATGGCTGGAAGTGTGGCAGCGCCTGTTCACGCAGGATCAGCATGCTGAGAACACGACGAGCGTGTCTGTGGCTGTGGGGTTGGCTAAGACGTAGTGTCCGTCGCTTGGCTTTGTGGGGGATGCTGAGCAGTCTTGGTAGATCGTGGAGATGCGATTCGCAGTTTTCCACATCCGACATTGTGTCTTACTCTGGCATGAGCAGCGGGCGGCATCCATCATTTTTGGCACTTTACCATGAGGTTTCTTCGGCAGTACGTGGCTTCGTCGCAATGTAGCGGCTCGTACTGTACACTTTATTGCAAACATGTTGTGCTTGTATACATGGGTATACATTCTGGCTTTGACTATGGCACAGCAATGCTCTCAGCTAGTGATCCTCAGTATACATGACATTAGCCACTCTGTTTTCTCCTCATTCATTAAGCTACTCGATATTATTCACTCTCCTTGCTTCCCTGGGCACTGCCGAGAAACATGGTCCTGAAGTCAGAATTGCTCTTCGCCGAAGCAGCCGTGTCGCCAGCGTCATTCTCCTTTTTCGGTCCTGGAGGAGCCGATTTCCTGGGAGCACCGAGGCCCCTCTTCGGGCCGGACGCTGGGCGACGAACAATTCGCGGAGCGGCGTTGAAGGCAACTTTTGGCTTTGGCGTGTCTGGAGCGGGCTTGCTATTCTTCAAATCGCTCGGGGACCCTGTGCGTAGCTGGTGGCCCTCGTACCGCATCGTGTTGAGCTGCAGGGCTGCTTTGCCGGCGGTGACGGCGTCAGCGAACTCGATGACGGCCCCGCCGTGGCTGGGTTGGTGGACGAGTTTGACGATGGATCCGAGCGGTTCGACGAGGGCCCTGACGCGGACGTCGTTGATTGTGTCGGGGAAGCCCATGAGGGCTATTGTCCTGGCGTCGATGTCGGATGTGGTCGAGGCGGGAGCGTCATTCATGACTGTGTCGGCGGGGGCGGGCGAAGCAGATGCGTGGTGCGAGACGGTTGTTTTGGCGGTGCGTTTGATCTTGGCTTCCTTGGACACTTGGACTTGGAGGATGTTGCCCCGGAAGTTGGTGTGGTTGAGTTCCTGCGCTGCTTTGGCTGCTTGTTCCTTGGTTGCAAAGTCCAGAAAGGCATAGCTGAGGTTGTGTCCTGCCATGTTCTGCGGGATTCTGACGCCGGTGATGGTGCCGAATGCTCCGAATACTTCTCGGAGAGCCGCTTCTGTGGCGGAACGAGGTAGGTTGCTGATGTGGACTTCTCGGCCCTCGGCGGTGGCGCCTTCACGGTCCTTCTTGCGGTTCGGATCCGAGTATTTGGCCAGGAGCCGGTATTTTCGCTCGATTAGTTTGCCTTCCTTGGCAACGGCTTTGGCAGAGGCGGTTTGGTCCAGGAAAGAGATGTAGCAGAACCTTCTGTGGGTATTCACCTTCAGGCTCGGCCAACGAATGCTCAAGATTTCGCCGCAGTCCTTGAACAGATCTCGAATAAACTGCTCGTCTGCCAGAGGGGGGAAATTGGCAACGTAAATGGTGAGATCCTGGCCAGGCTTCACCGTGATCTGTGACTCACCAAAGAACTTATCGTTCCTAAGAAGAGCAGAGAGCGCTTCTTCGGCAGTGTGGAACTCGATAAGCGCTGTGGTTGAATTTTTCTCTTCGTTCTTGACGAGAGCGGTTATGTTCTTGACGACACCGTAGGGCCTGAAGTACTTTGTGACTTCGGACCGCGTAGTGTTCGGGGGCAAATTGGTCACGATGACTGTCGAGTGCTCCCGATCGCGTTTGACAGGTTGCCCTTCGGTCGCAGAACTCGTCTCTTCCCCGTTTCTCTGTCGTTTGCTGCTTTGCTCTACCTCATTTAGCTGGTCATTAGGGATCTTCTCATATTTTCTTTTGGGTGCGCTCGGGGACGTGGTGGTTTCAGAAGCTGTTGGCTGCTCTTGAGAATGGTGCTCTGCCCTAGTCTGGGATTCTGCTGTGACATCCGTGAGGTTTTTGTCTTGGCCTTGAGCTTGGGCTTGCTCTTGAGCCTCGTAGTACGCCGCGTACTGCGCAGCTTGAGCGGTCTCCTCCTCTTGCTTTCGGCGGCGTCTCAAGATCTTCTGCGATACATGGACAAAATTTTGGGCTTGACGCACCACATCACATGTCTCATACAAGTTACAATGATGCGAATAGACGTCGAGGATCTTTTCTGGCCAGTCGACTGACTTACGTGTTGCAGCAATACGGAGGACAGCAGTGGCGGCGGCTGGGGTAATGCTGCTTTGTTGATGCGAACGACCGTTTGAAAAGACTCTCATCTCCCAAGCGTAATAATTTATCCAAAAATCGTGGCTGTCGGCATACAAGCCCTTGCGCGCGAGAGCTTTCCAGATTGCCCTGGCTTCATCAATGGCTTCCTTTTCGGTCAAAAACTGAACGCGAATCCTCTCCAAGCGATATGCAGGATCGCCCTGAAAGTCAGGTCCATAAAGTCTTCTGCCCGTCGCTTTAACATTTTCAGTGGCTAACTTCAATTCACCGTCGGCACCGTTGACCAGGTCCTCAGAAGCTGTGGTAGCCAGAGATTCTCTTTTGAGGTACGCGCACCATGCTGCGTGCATTAAAAGCATGTTTTCCATGCCATCACGGCACAGCTGGCCATCTTGGAGCGCGCTGTCTTTTATGGACTTGACCTCTTCCCAGGGAAGCCGTTCTTCCTCAGCGCAGAGGATGTATCTAGCCCAGAGACGCCCCGAACTAGGACAGTGTTCGACAGCCCGGCGAGCTGCGCTTAGTGAACGATCTGAAGCGGACAAGAAGACGATATATTCGTGCCATGCATCATCATCTTTGGCGAGAATACCCGTCAAGGCACGATCAAACAAACCCGAGCAGAGCTTCCACGATACTCCTTCATCGTCCTTGTTTTCCCTCTTGTTGCGTCGCACCTCCCAGTCAAGATAGTCCCACAGCAGAGTTTTTTGGGACTCCAAATCTCCTGAGCGTTCGGCCTGCTTGAGCTTGATTTCGAAGGGGTCGCGCAGCTCGATCGCTCTCTTTGTTTTTTGGGCCCCGGCTGTGATATCCTTCAATGTGTCCTCCCAAGCAGCCTCATTGTACTCTGACAAGAAACCAGAGAAAGCTTGCGATGTGGCTTCCCAGGTCCAATGTGGTGTGAACAAGCGATCGCGAAAGAGCTGCATGATCCGCTGAAGTTGCTCAGGATGTTGAGCCTTGTCGAAGTGTTTCCTTTCCAAGGATATCCAACGATCCCAAAGCTCTTGACTATCACCGAAGCGAAATTGAACCGATGCGTAGCCTTCCTGCCATAGATCGACGGTGAGTTTGAATGAAAATATCTCCTGGCCGATAGCCTGTTCTTCTTCTGACCAGCCTGAGTCGTCGGATTTGCTGCGCTCCCAAAGAGTCTGAAAATAGCTGCAGTATGCCAACCACAGGCGAAGGCTGCCGGGTTCGGCGCTCACGGAGCGCTTGTGCAATTCGATAAGATCCACATGCTGCTCAAGATCGGCTGCACTACGAGCTTTCTCCTCAAGATAGGCGAGCCAGCTGTCCTCTCCAATTGGAGTGGCCATGTTTGTTGTCGCAAACGTATCGAGGTGAAGATGCGCATGCCGTGGTTCTGATGGCCGCTGGTTGCAGTTCGAAGATCGAAAGTACCGGATCCTGTTCAGTGTCAAAAGGTGGCGAGAGTCGTTATACAGGAGGGGATCAGCGAAGAAAGCACGACTTCAAATGGCGATGACAACAATGGCTGCGGATTTTTAATGCGCGGACTGCTGATTTGAAGAAAGGTGAACGTCTGTGGCTGACAGCTGCAGCAGCTCGACGCCACTGAACCGACCAGCTGCTGCGCCACGCTGACAGCTCTAGCATCGTACCTTCTTTCCTTCGCGGTATTTCTCCGGGTGTTCAAAGGCGTAGACGCACCTCGTACTTTCCCCAGGAACAACGCAGACGTCTCGAAAAAGATACGATAGCCCTCTGATTGGACAACAACAAATAATATACAGCTGCGGTAATTGATCATATTTCGCGAAATGAGCTCAAATGCTGAGCTACCCTATACGGGCATCTCGGCGAGACTAAACGAGCCCTAAACAAGCCCTAAATGCTGACCATCGGCAAAGAGACGAGCGCTGCCAACGGCCCGGCCGTGCCCAGAGAAATGCCTTCAACGACAGCTTGGAATGTCTGCCTTTTGATGGACCAAGAAGAGCGATGTGTTGGCAGCTCAACAAGGTTCTGCGGAAATTTGTGGCACGCGTCATGTCCCGCGCGCGCCACCTGTCTTAACTAGCAGCTGCTACAAGATATTTTGCGAGACACCAGCACACGGAGTCAAAGATAAAGTTTTAAGCACTGACAAAGGGATTTCCAGACTTTGATTGCAGGTGCGTTTTCCCCACCGTTCATTGTGATACAGGCCCCTCCCCCAAGTCTCCATGAAAGGACACGGACACGGCCAACTGCTGGGCGAAGTACAGAAACACGGGGAATGGGGATGGGAGTCCGGAAATACCACCTCGAAACTGACATCGCACACTGTATGCCACAGGGGTCCACGTTATGAACATGCATTCGCCCGACTAGTGTCAACCGTTGTTGGACAAATGGCCCCCGCCAGCCGGCAAGCCTTTGGCGCCCATGCGACACATGTCTGTCCAACACAATGAAAGCTGATCGGCCAGTCAGACGGCTCTTTTCGTAGCCTGCCAGCCCCTCATGCTCATAGCTCTTGGACCCAGACAGCATTCAATCGGGAAGGACTTACGCCATGTATCCGACTAAGTTGGTCAACATCGCCATGCATACGGATCGGCGGACTAGGAGATGATGGCTGCGCCCTGCCATCGGCGATTTGAGCCTGCACGTTCAATCATACCGACTTCAGCAAGCCTGCCTTGCAGACTGTCATATACCGGCAGCTGTGGTCAATGGCTTGGCCGTGGCGCCGGGAGAGATAGTATGAGACCCTAGCGGACACTCGACACGGCTTTTCAAAGTGTATGCGGCGTTGTCGGAGACATCCAACTACCACGGATGGCTTTCGGCTTGTACGGAGTAAGCTCAAACGGGAATCGTGCAACGACGCCAGCCTCAATCGTGCCTGTGATGGACATTGGAGCAATGATCACTCGATTTTTGCCTGTAGCAGTAGCATTCGCAGTCACAGTCTCAGTCGCAACACAACTATGTGTACTCCATGTAAACACAACTAACTCACTTGACTGGAGTTAAGAGGTCGACGAGTCATGACCCAGGTTGCAGGCTAGCCGTGGCCACGGTAGCGACAATGCAGGAGGGGCGGTTCTTTCTGAACTGGTGGAGAGGGCAGCAAAGGACGACAGATCCATAACATGTGTGGGAGGCTCTGGGCGGACCAGAATTGGTCCAAAGCATCCGCTTGCAGGGATGCCGAGGGTTGCTGGGTGCGGCTGAGTATGCGGCCAGGATCGCATCGGGACAGACTCGCCGCGGCAGGCAGGGATCTCTTTGTCGTTGCGCCCCCTCCCCTCGTGCTCCGTCCAGACACGAACAAGACCACGGAGGAGACAACCCAAATGGCGTACGGTTGGTGTGAGCGCTCCTGTCAAGAGCCTAGGCTGTCGGCGTCAACGCGCCCGGCGGCGATCCGCAGCGTGGCGTCAGTTGAACCGACGTCGATCAGGCTCCGTCCTCGATGGCCTTTGTCCGCTTCCCCACACACGACTTTGCGATAATCATGCGCAAGCCAAGCGACGCCTGGTTCAGTGTGATGGACTGGCCCATGCGCTTCTTTATGGCTATGGAAAGCCGTCGTTGTCCATCACCGGGTGACACAACTCGCGGAGAAGCAGGAGAGCCTGGGATGAACACATGCAACTTATCAGAAAGTCGAGCGACAACCCCGACTGTTACTGTCGTTGCCGCAACTTGAACTTGGCGCCAACACTCTGACAGTGGCTGGTGCGTGGTTGGCAATATTGGGAGATTACGAACTACACACGTCAGGCCACTGATCTGCACTCTTTTTCCCTCTTCCCTTTCTCGTTTGGAATCAATCTCCGAAAAGGACGGTCGGAACTTTTGTTACTTCATCCAAAGTGTCAGCAACTCTTTACACATGCTCAAACCACAACCAGCAACCAACAACGACCCCGCAATGCAAAAGGGTCCCTTTCCGGCCCTCTTAGCGGCGCAATTCGCAACAGTGCGTGTTTGTACCATCCCATTGATGGATCTTCGCCGGTCGGTTAAACGTCCGGACTGCGGCCGTGATTGGCAGACCCGGCTCCGTTTGCCTCCCAATCTGGGCAAGGCGCCAAACCAGCAACGTCTCTGTTGCGCGGAACGGGGTTTGATCTCTGGCACTCTGCGCTTGCAAGACGGGCGCAGAAACTGCACCAAGCTCGCATAAAACGCCACATCCCTTTGTGCAAAGTCCAATGGAGTCGACGAGTTTGCCCCTAGCTGGCCAGCACCCAATCAATGTAAGATGGGAGTTCAAAGCGCTCCCCCCCTGCCCCCTCCCCTGCCGCCGGATGGGTGGTTGGCTACGCTGGCCAGTTTTGATTTGCTGCTTGACGACTTCATCGACCACTTGGGTAGGCGGGTACTTGATTCGAAACACAAGGGTTCCCTGACTTGGATCAGTGTCGCCTGGGGAGGAGGGGGGAAAGGCTGGCATAACTAGTTCGAGACGGAAGAGAGGCTGTGGCAATCCTCTTCGAGACGGTGGCAGCCCCAACCGCAACCTCGGAACGTTGCAATACCTCTCGTCAAATACCACCTGGCCCTGTACGCAAGTCTCATCATATCTCTTAAACCGGCTCCCTCCGCTTCCTGTCCACTCAAACGGGAGATCCTGTCTCATTCTGGTTGCCCTTAATCTTCCAACATGAACTATCGGGCCAGCGATTGGTCATCTAGAGATCGACTCGGTCGAGGTGACCTTGTCCCACGCAAGGACCCATATGCCTTTGACCTTCAAGAAGCTTTGGCCCTGCCGTCATCTTCTGCCAGCGTTGCTTCTCTTTCGACCATATCCGCTCCTTCGCTGAGGAGGTATCTCGACACTGTGCCTCAGCAAGCACATCACCAGCTCACTGCTCCCGCCGGCGCCATCGCTCGCTATTCGTCAAGCCGCATCAACATGACAAGCACAGGCAAAGCACAGGCGCAATGTCTTCAACTCTGTACAATCGTTGCCGCCTCATGCGACCAGGTTGCCGAGAAGATGGCCGAGTACATCACCTTGGTCAAACATCTGCCGCAAGGGTTCGGCAATCTGGGCAATGATGTGCTCGACACCTGTCAGGTGCTATTCTTCATCGAAGCGGGACTCGGTGAGGCTGCACGGAACAACCAGGCACTCCCTCTCGACATGATCACCTTGTTGGAGAAAAAGTTTCGGGCCGCGCAGGTCGATTTCCGCGCCCTGGACCACGTCATCAGCAAACAGTTGGAGTACGAGCGCAAAGGTGCCATGGGCCGTATGCGACGCGGATTTGGCAAAATGTTTGGGGACAACAGCCTCGAGAGAATGACGCTCACCCTGGCCAAGACACGCGAGGACCTCAAGATCAGTGCTCTCATGTTCCAGTGGAAACTCGGTGCCGAGCGCATGGAGAGCGAGCTCGGGATCGGATACATCGGCCTCGCCACGGCACTAGACGGCACCCAGTTCCGACGCAATCGAGCCGCGTCTTTGGCTTCTGAGGACAAGGCCTCTAGCTATCGTGGTCCAGGCAGCGTGAGACAGCACCGAAGCATCGAGAACCATCGCCAGCACATCTCCGATCAACCTCATCTGCCAGTTCTCCCCCCTGTGCCCCAGTCCGAAAGGTCGCATGTCTACGGCCACGAATCCCTCAGCGGAGAAAGCACTGCATACGCTCTCGGTGCGGATTACAGTCACCACAGTCCGACGACGCGATACACTCACAGCTCGACCGGAAGTTCATTCGACGGTCACACCGCCAAGCGATCCATGGCGCCGGATCGTGTAAGCACCTTCGAAGAAACCCACGTCACCAGCACAGCCCTAGACGCCATCGTTTCCGACATCAAAGCCCTGGAGCTAGAGAGCGCAAAGGTGCTCCATCTGGAAAGCGAACCCTACACTATGCCTCGCGGGAAGCCTCGCAGTACCGCTGACGCGGACAGACCAAACGTTGGTCAAATTCTTGGATCGGCCATTCGTGCCGGGGATCACAAACTCGTGATGCAACTGCTGGATCGTGGCGTCTCGCCCAACACTGGTCTTGAAGTTCATGCACTCAACGAAGCCGTTTTGAGTCAAGATGCGGAATGTGTGCGTCTTTTGCTGCTATACGGCGCGGATCCAAATTCGATGGACAAACACGGCGTCAGTCCTCTCGTGGCCGCCGCCGAAAAGTCTTATCTCGACGGCGCCATCGCACTACTCAAGTACGGCGCTGATCCCAACATGTCTGTCGGCCCCGAAATGGACTCGCCTCTGTCTGTTGCAGCTGTAGCCAACAACGTGAGGTTTACTCATTTGCTGCTGATGTACGGCGGCAACCCGAACTCGATGGGCGCCAATGGCAACACCATCCTGGTTGGGTGCATCAATAAGAAGACGCCCAAGACACTTGTTGACATGCTTCTGGCCTACGGCGCCCGTGTCAACGAGAAAGACGGCGAAGGAAAGATTGCTCTATTTCAGGCCATAACAAGTTCCAGAGTCGACATCGTCAAGATCCTCGTCGAGCATGGCGCCAACGTCAATCTCCCCGGGCCTAAGCATATGCTATGGCCAGCGGTATTCGAGCCGGCCTGCTTGCAGGTGCTCCTCGCCCACAAGGCCGAATACAAGAAGGCACCTGGCATCATGGAGCTTGCTACCAGCACCAACAATATCGAATCGATTCGCATCTTGCTCAAAGCCGGCGTTGATCCCAATGCTAAAAAGGACGGTGTGTATACACCCCTGTGCACCTCGATTCGCGACAATCGCAAGGACATCTTCGAGTTGCTTCTGCGTCATGGCGCGGACCCCAACGTGCCGGCTAGCGAGTATCCCTGCTTCAAATGCATCACTCATCACCGAGAGCACTTTTTGCCTGCCCTTGTGGCCGCCGGTGGCAACCTCAATTCGCCCAAGGGCATCCTGGAAACTGCCGTGACGTCCAAGAATGGACCTGCGCTGAAATGGTTGCTCGAACAAGGCATCGACCCCAACGATAAGACGCCAAAAGGTTTCACGCCCCTCACCAGCGCCATCCGCGACAATCATATCGGTTTCGTCGATACCCTACTTGCACGGGGAGCGAATCCCAACATCCGGGGACAAGACTGGCCCGTTTGTATGGCTGTTCGCAATCCCGAGATCCTAACACGTATCCTGGCCGTTTTGCCCGAGCCTCGCGCGTTCAAGGGCGTCATGGAGATGGCCGTGGTTGCTAACCAGCTTGAATCCGTCAAGCTTCTACTCGCGGCTGGCGTGTCGGTCGAGGACAAGAACGGCGGCGTGTTTTCTCCCTTGACGTCGGCCATTCGCGAGCATCGCAAAGACATCGTCAGCTATCTCATCAACGAGGCGCACGCGGACGTCAACGCACCCGGCGAGCACCTGCCCATTGTCAAGGCCCTTCGACGATGTGCCACCGAGCACACAGACATCATCGACATGCTTCTGGAAAAGGGCGCCGATCCCAACAAAGTCTACAGAGGGTGGAACGGTGTCATGCAGGCGCTTGAGAATGGCGACGCTGAGATGCTGAAGAAGCTTGTGAAGAAGTCGGGTGTCGACTTGGACGTCAAAGATGAGCTCGGGCGGACAGTCACGGAGATTGCCATTTCGAGGAGATGGGAAGAGGCGGTGGACATCTTGCTCGCTAATGCGGCCTAACTTCCCGCTCCCTTCAATCGCGACGTTTCAAGTTTTTTCTATTTACTTATTCCCCACCCGATCCTGTCCAGCCATCGTTTCCATTGTTTTCTTTTTCCTCTACACTTTGCTTCTTCTCAGTTTTGAAGCAGTTTCACATAATGCATGACGGCTCAGATACCATACCACATTATCCAGAAGTAATGTACTCCGTACCGAGTACTCCCGCTGTGTACTACCCAGGTAGTTCAATACATATGTATGTACATATATGCTCACGCACACGTTGACACAAATACGGAGTCTGCAGGTATCACTCTCTTGATGCGCTCGTATGTGCTCTCGACACGCGTGCGCATACGTATGCAATCTTGATTCACATCACATGCACTCCATGACGCTGTGCAGCTTCGCCTCGGCGCGTGACGCTGTCAGAGCAGCTCCGGGACGTCCTCCATCACTTGTTCGAGAGCAGCTGTTTGTCATCCAGGGCTGAACGCAATGACACGAGGCATGGATCTCGCCATTAGCAAAAAAGGTAATATACTACTATAGCAACACAAACCAATCGGTGCGCCCCTATGCACTGGTCTCCGAAGCGCCGTCCGCCCATAGGACACGCCGTCCGCCCATTCCGTCAGGCTACGATATATGAAGCCACACCTCCCCTACTCGCGCAATGCTCCGCAGAGGGTTGTCTTGAAGCGCGCCCGTTCACATGCGTGGTGTGTTCGGCACTCCCGCGGAGAACACAAACCTTGCGGCGCCCTGGGAACCGGAGATGCACGAAGTCATGTGCAAAGTCAGACGGAAAGCAAGGAGAAGAGAATCGCCAGTCGGGCGAGATTCGAGACTGCGCACTGGGCAATGCACCTGGGAGTGAGTCGCCCGCTCGGACACTGAGCAGGTGATTTTCACGGTTGCGGGGTGATGTGCTTATTGAGAAGCAACAGAGAAATGACGGGCCATGAAGCCAGGACGATCAGCCGAGTTGTTGATGCGTTTTCAGCCACGCATGAGAATAATTACTCCGTAAAAGCCATGGTCGACTTGGATGGTCAGGTGGCCTTGGCAATTCAAAGGAGCGGCCCTGAGCGAAAAGAAGGAAAGCCTCCACCGTTCCCGGGAACCATCGTCTCTTCTCCAATGCGACAACCGGCATTGTTCCACATTGGACGAGTGCGTCCAGTGACGCCACGCCGCAAGGCCCTGCCGATGTGGCAAGCTGCTGATTGGCTGATGAGAGCTCCGAGACCCCCAAGACCTCCACTACGTAACTGGCAAATGGAGAGGCCGGACCTCCTGCCCCCTTTCTTGGCCCGCCGAGGAGAAACAAGCTAAGGCGGAAAGGAGATGGAAGAAAAAAAAACATTGCGAGCTGTTGACACACAAGTCACCGCGTTGGAATCTCAACAGGAGCTGCACGAGAAAGTCATGCAAAACAATGGGCGGTGCTTTTGATGAGGACTCAATCAACGCGCGCAATATACTACATATTGCTCCTGCTACTATACTAATACCAGCCTGCCCTGCTCCGCTGAACGATGACGACCGTTATCACGACGGTTTCGCCTTGGAGAGTGGTTGGCTGGCTGGCTGGGGTGCTGCGTAACCGCTGCCCCTGAGCTGCACCTTCCCTGTCTGGCTGGGACCAATTAGAAAGAAGGATCGACCAGACCCCTGCCGATTGCTAAGGACTGGTTTGTGGTCGTCCAGAAGTTCGTATCCGACGTGGATTCGGCCACCCGACTCTAGCGACATCCGTTGCAATTTCCCTCGGGTTGCTCAGATTCATCCGAAGCTGTTCAGAGTGAGAGAGAGGGGCGGAGACAACTGTCAGCCATGACGCGTGTGCGCGAATTCCTCGCGTATCTGTCTTTGCTTCTTCTTTATGCTTCCATTCGTCTGCTTGTCTTCTTGCATGAAGTGGCCTGGTACCATCCATCTATCTGCGCGTATACGGCACTGCAGGCACGGAGCGTGGAGCACGGGATTATGCGAACCTGCCATGTCTAGGACGCAGGAGCCACAATTCGTAAAGTACCGCTCGCTTAGCAGCCACTTGGCGCGTGTTTGAGATGTGGATGTTTGGAGCGGATGAACGCTGGGACCAGGTGGAGCTCCAAACCCCCCATCATTGCCTGTCCTTGTAAGACCTTCAGAATTCCTGTCGATTCCTCAATGGCATCCGTGCTGGGTGATTCGTTGGCTCATCGTCCGATGAGAGGTAATATTTTCGAAAGCACACACATTTCATTTTACAACTTTTACGAGTTCCCCGCGCTCAGCTGACGTGGGTGCTACGCTCGGAGACGCCAGACGAGACTTGCCCATGCTCTCACACACCTCCTTCTTGTCCTTGTCCTCGTCTTCGCCGTGCCGACTTCCCCTTCTGGCCTACGATTGTGTTGCATCGTCACCAAACCTTTCTCTGCCCTGACCGCCCTCATTTTCGGACCTCTCTCTTTCTCTCTCACTCTCACTAGGATTTCTCAAATTGACTCAATGTCCTGATTCACTCATTCAGAGGCTCTTTCAATCTCGTTTTTCGTCTGGTCCACCTGAGCGAGTCCTCACGGCAGACGGATTTACTTTCCTTCATTCTCTCCTCTTGTTGATTGCTTCCATTTCTTCTTTCCCTCCTTTCTTCAAAAAGTCAATTCCTCCACTAGTGCGTCTTTCTATTCGGACCTTTGCGTTATTCGTCTCTTGTCCGCCACGCATCCATTTTAATCCCCCGCCGCCTCACATTCTTTCCATCGCGTGCCTTCCTTTCTGCCCAGAAGAGTTTGTGTTCCATTCCATTCTCGCGGTCCGACTCACTTGTCTCGTTTTCTGCAATCACCTCGCGTTTCGCCGAACACGTGTGACGACACACGTTAGTGCAGCCTGCTCTTATTTTCCGCCAATTTCTCGACTCGCCTCACGCAACGCCCGTGTCCAGCATATGGCCTGCTGCATCGCATTGTTGTGAGGATATTTGATGATCAGTTTGGTCGTCATCGAGGAGCTCGTACTCGGAGAAAGCTTCTCGTCTTCATTTCCTTTCGATTACCTTTCTCTGGTCTTTTCCAAAAACTCCTGGCCTGGCCCACTTCATCCATTTGTTTTACTCGCGTCACTTTGCAGACTGACACGGGAATATCACCGCGGTTCGCTGTGTATTCTGCAAAATCATTGCCATCATGGGCAGATTCTTACCTGCCACTGTTGGCCTTCTGGCCGTCCTCTTTATAACTGTTGTTTCCGGGCAACAGGAGAGCGCCGCTTCCGCTATCGTAAGTCATTTCGCACTGGCACTCTGCCCGCCAAGCTGCACATGGGTTGCTTTTTATGTTGGCTTGCTCACTCTGCGGCAATCATCTTGCTAACATCACCAATAGGGGCGTTGCACAAATGATGTGCGCAACAAATTTGCCGCCCTGAACTGTCCAGATGCCAACTCGGCAACATGTTTCTGCAAAAATCCAACTTTCACTACCGCCATCTCGGAGTGTAGCCAAGCGGAGGGCGCAACTTTTGCAATGATTGAAGGCTACTTATCCGGCGGTTTTTGTCAGAGTCAGTGGCATATATTCCGATTGTTGCTCTGCTGAGTGCCAGAACGGTCCGAACTAGACTGATGCTTCTTCTCAGATGTGGAATATGTGAAGCCAGCAAGTTCTGCGGCTTCTAATGCGCCAGGGGCATCGTCGCAGTCGCTGCCATTGTCGACTCCGTTACCAAGCTCTACCAACGCCCAGGTCGCGTCCACCAGTAGCGCTTCGAGCGTTCAAAGCAGCACAACTAGCACCTCAAACGTGGCATCATCTCATTCAGCAAGCATTGCAACGTCTAGTACCACGACGGCCGCAACGGCTACCGGACCTGCCGCCTCTTCTACGACCGGAATGGTTGCACCTGGTGCATCGGACACATCGGCTTCGTCCAGTTCCACTGCAATGGACACCGCAGCGACTGCCACTCCACCCAGCGATGCTAGCACGTCAAAGCCGAATGGCCTGTCGCAAGCCGCCATTGCAGGTATCGGCGTCGGTATAGGTGCTGCTGTGATTGCCATGGCAGGAATCGCCATTTGTATGTTTCTCAGAAGCCGCAAGAACAGCCGCAACAACCGAAATCCCGACAACATGGAAATATCGAAGCCCTTACCTGGGTCTGGCAGAATGTATGCGACCCGGGATGACAACTTCCGTGGCGGACGCGATGCGTCATTTGAGAAGTACGGCCATGAGATTGAATTGACGTCTCATCGGTATGAAGACATGATACCTCGAACTCAACCACGAACATTGGTGTAACATATATAACTCGAGCTCTCAAGACGAGTTGTTCGATTTCGACGCACGGGGACGTGTCGTAGCAACTCGAGGCGTTATTTGGTTTACTTGTGGATCATGGTCTGTGAAACTGACTTTTCATGCCGGTGCCTCAGCCTTTCACCTCGATACTGGAAAAGGCCTCGATCGGCTTCGTCGGCCCGGTCCCTATCCCTAGGAACATCCTCAGATGATGAGTTGTCTTGTGCAGACCCAACCGCCTTTCGTCTGCTAAGGTGACGATGGAGAGCAAGACGCGTGTATACATAGGACAGATGGACGATTGCATGACTGAAGGAAGCTGCTTGGTGCTATTTCTCGGACTCAAGGCGCTATGTGATTTCGCGGAGGATCAGATGGGCTTGTGCGGTAACAATTCCTAACCGAGGCAGTGAATCGATGTTGCTTTTCAAAGCACCCAGATAGCTATACAATGTACATACACTGTTACATGATGATTGACTCAAAAGCAATCATTGGTGACGTGAGGTCCAATGACAATTTGAGCTCGACATTTGGCCTTCCACCCGACCTACCATGAGTAGTATGGTCGCTGGCCGTGCACAGGGCGATTGGGCAGGTGAACCCAAGGTCCCCTGGCCAGTTTTCTTGACTCTCGCTCCTCATGCTCTCGTAATCTCGTTTTTTCTTCCTTTAATAGAATTGTGAGGCCTGTATCGTTAATGGTAAGAATGTGCTGCTTTTGAACTTGATAGGGATGAGGGTAGGACTGACTGGTACTTGGGTGCTGAATGACGCCCATTCTCCCCCGACCCTTATAGTCGATTTGCTTGCCTCTCCAGGGTCCGCGGCCTACCCACGACTGTGCAACGTACATGCGCGTGGGATCTGTCACCTCGAGCCACGAGCCGTCCTTGGTCTTGATCTTCCTGGGCTTCTCAAACGTCTGGCCGTCCACCTTACCCAAGCCCATACCTCTCTGGGCAATGGCCAAATCTCTAGCCTCTTCCAAGTAGTATTTCACCTCGGCAGCCATTTTCTTCTTCGACCACTGCATCTGCGCGATGGCGTCGTCCAGATTCTTCCCAGCAATCTGACGGGACAGCATGACAAGCTTTTTGACACTAGTGGGCATAAAGTGACTCTTGTGAAGAAGCTGTCTCTCCGTCATCTTGATCCTGTCCTCCTTCGAAAGGGCACCGTTGCTCCTGATCATCTGTATGACCTTTTTGCGCTGCCACCGTATCCTGCTCCTTGGGTCGGGATCCGTCACCATGGCCATTTCCTCATAGGTCTTTTGGCTGGGCTGACGCTCTAACGTCGTGTCTGGTTTTGCTGTTTCAATGTCTTCTTGGAATATGTTGTCTGTGACGGAGCCTTGAGTGTTTCGCTGCAGGTATGCGGCGCGTTTTCTGGGGTCGTCGAGGTCGGCGGTCGTGGGGTCTTGTGAGTTGGTCGCTGACGAGTCTCGACTATTGGACTTTCCCCAGCCCTTGAAGATGTTGACGGCCCATTTAGTGCGGCGTTGTGTGAAGTCTAGTGTGCATGGTGACGGTGCGAATCTTGCGCCTTTTTCGTTGAAACCAGTCAGCTCGCATTCGTAGCAACATGGCGTTTGGGAGAGTGTGTTGTGAACTGACCTGATGGTTTAAGGCGCCTGCTGGCTAGCCGTAAGCTCATGGCTCTCAAGAGACGTAAAAGCCGTAGCTATTGAGTATCTTACTCGCGCTGATGGACAGAGTTAGAGCTGCGCAGGTTGAGGCTATCCGGACTTGAGCCGGGACAGCTCCAGCATCACGTGATACTGGTTGTCGCGATCTTGGTCCGTTTCTAGAATTCGACTGATCCACATGCTTCTTGCATCCCGATTGCAATATATCCAACAATCAAGTCTTCCGTCAGTCCCGACTTTTCGAAATGGCTGCTGCTGCTGCTATCACCGGTGTACGAGAAATCCCCCCCTCCTTCGTCTCAGCGGCGGGATATCGGAGCTAATTGACCACGGGCAGATCTTGCGACGACGCCTGATTTTAGACCTTGGCATCGGTCTCAGTATGTGTCTTGTCGAACAATCAGGTCAATCCGGGGGGTCACGGTGCTAATAGTGGCTTAGGCGCTGGCTTCGGCATGGCAAATCTCTTCTGGTGAGCCTTGAACACCAGACGCGAATCGACGTCGTGCCGGACCCGACTGACCTGGAGCAGGTACGGCTTCCACATGCCACGAACAAATGCCCGTGATGCATTCTACACAAAGTTGGAATCGGAACGGGCCGAGCAGAAGCAGGTGTAGCGGAGGAAGAGGAGCATTCAGGCATAGATGTGGCTTGGGGAGTCTGCATATGTGAAAGTAGTGTATACACTGGTGGTTGGGAAACGGTTGCTGTGCACTCGACAATTGAGTAGTGAGGTGGCTGCAAGCTGAGATTTTGATCTTGTGACTGGTACCACGCAGTATGCCAGCTGCGTGCTCGTTGTTTGACTTGTGGTCGAGTTGCCTGGCGAGCTAGACCAGGGACCATCGTAAGTGTTGTCAGGGTGAGGGATCGGCTACTTTTTCAAATTTGTGAAGCGTCTCGTCTGGGAATTCCCAAAGGCTTACGCCCCTTAGACATGGCATGCTAGTCCTCTGTGCTCTCCTCACATATGCCATATTTTCCAAATTGGAGAGGTCGACAACCCCACAGAAGCGCAATATTTCCATCTCAGTGCTCTTCTACAATCTCACCTCCAGATCACTTCTCACCAAGCCAGCCAGATGACCACTGAAATGGTATCGTACTCTTCTGTCCAACTGCTTCATCCTCTCGCCGTCCCTCCCAGGCTGTCGTTTCTACCATAAATGCGCCCTGTTTGTCTCTGCACCTACAGCGCCCGGCTTTGTCAGCAACGAAACTCCTCTCCCCAATTTGCCATTTTTTGGTAAGACGCCGCTCACTTTCGGAATAGACGCTCAACCGGAAAACACTCCACGGCACTGCTGCGCACCTGCGGGTTCTGTACCTTGCAGTCGTATTGGAGGAGTCTGAATAACTCACAAGCCGCTAGCTCGATCTTGCGCGACTGCGCCCCGGAGTCGTGTTTGCGCCGTCGACCGTGCGCGTCGATTTGGATTCTGGCGGAGAGCTCCGAAGCCGGGAACGACTTGCACGGGGGCGTCATTGCCTTCCGGCCTGCTATGTCATGGATGCTACGATCGGGGGCCTAGTACTGGCGCAAATCGAGGAGGTGGCATTGGAAGAGGTGAGTTTGCGAACTGTTGCGCGAAGAAAGGCGGGGGCAATCACAGCAGCGAAAGCATCACAAGCCACGACAATGCCGTCAGCAGCTCACACCCAGACAAGATACTGTGCGAGATCCGCCCCGAAGCCAACCGCGTCAAGCAGACGTGTGTTCCGGCCCTGGATGCCATCGCTGCCACTCACATGCGCGACACGCAGTCTCCCACCATTGCGCTGTCGGGACGTGCCCTCCCGCTGATATACAAGATTGCGTCGACGCTGCTGGCGCCGCCGCACGCCAAGGCCCTGGTCGTCTTCGACGTGGACGGACGCTTCGATGCCACGAGATTGACCTGCGGAGCTGATAATCTGCAGCACCTGTATGTGCATCAGCCCTCGCGCGGGAGCTCGCCCGAGCATCTCCGGTCGCTGGTCTCCGAGGCCGAGACCTTCATGCTGTATGGGGATGAGGCGAGTGCGAGCCGACACCGCGAGTGGTGGGGGACTATTGTCCTGGGCGGTTTGGCTGCCGGTGACTTGACCGTTGGGTGGAAGGGGTGGCTGCGCGTTGATCGCGCCCATGTTCCGCGTTTTGCGCCGGATTTGAGTGCGCGCGAGGCGTGGGAGCAGAGAGAGCAAAGGCAGAGAGTTGTGGATGAGGCGGGCTGGACGGCCACTTCGCAATGGGGAGGGTTTGAGTTTGAGAAGTGAGTAGGCGGGCTGTGTGGTCTTGTTGTATCTCACTGCTGCTTTCATGGGGGCGTGCTTGGCGTTTGGTCATACTTGACTGCAGGGATTTGGGCAATTCGAGCATTATATGGGTTTTGGTGATTTCGGTGGTCTAAGGGAGCGTAGGTGTTCTATTTTGTGCAGACATGGATGATCATGGTGCCTCACAGCTCGTGTTTAGTTAGGCGTCTCAGACGACGAGCGGGCATAAATGTACATGTCAGATGATGTTCAACTCTCGATAGCCCACTGACGTCTCCCTTAGCCTCTCTCATTTGACATCGAAAAACCTCTCATGTATCTGATTACCAGTTTGTGTCTTGTAGCGCTGCCGATGTATGCGCGTCCACTTTCTGGCCATCGCAATGCCCTGTTTTGATCCGGAAATTCGACTTCCTCCTTTGTCTGTACCATTTCCAAGGTAAAAGACCCTGAACAGAGGAAATCGAAGCTGTGCTCGAGAAGATAACGACATGCCTCAAAACCCTTCATGGCTTTCACTCACATACCAAGACCGTCGTTACGTGACTTGATTGTCAACAAAACGTGTGCATCAGAGCGGGCGGGTCGAGTAATTTGCTTGTCTCTCGTGCAGGACAGAAAGCTGTGAAAATGACTGACAAGATGTTACAGACATTCAGCCTGACTGGAGTTTGATCGTGTTTGCTAGGGCGAAGGACCATTCTGTACGCTGTCATTTTTACTGCTTGGACGCACAGTGTCCAAGTAACAAGCAAATTTCACACGGATGCTACTGCGGTCCGAGGGCAGTCAATCTCTGTCGGGCTCAGATGCCACTCTAAGACGTGTCTCCCATTTCTTCTCGCCTTGACTTCAGCGTTGACACTATCAACACGGGCTATAGCTTGATCCGAAGTCCAGCAGGAGTAAGTCGACTGCGCTCACACCACAGCCGAGAGTAAATCTTCGGCACCTCAAACTCCGAATAGGGTCATTCGTGTTCACATGGCTGATCATGGCTCAAAGATGAGGAGCTCGGCGTCCAATGACCCATGGAACACAAATTGACGAAGTGTGAATGATATTTGACTTTGTGAAAGCACGGTTCATGTTTCCCAAGTGAAGTACGGGGAGTGCACACTAACCGCTGCGAAGGCGCAACCCACTCTAGGCGCTTAGCTAAGCAGCTTCCTGGGGGTACGGGGCCAGGCTTGTGCTGTGGCAATCGGGCTGCCTCAACGTGGCGTAGGGCATCTTGGAGTTTCGAAAGCTAAGAGAGCATGCAAACTCTACATCGAAAAACCAAAACATCAACCCACGCGCGAGGCATACGACGTCCCAGCAACGGCTGTCCGCTCTTACGCGCTTGAACGCGCGTGTGGATCATCTCGGAGGGATTTGCAGATGTCATCCTGATGCAGCGGACGCTAGCTACAGCATCGATTTACCCTCATCAATCTTTGCAGCTTCTCCTTACCTCTTCACCCCGACTTTGATTGAACAAACTTGGAGAGCAAAACGCACACATCAAACGCAGGCTCAGGATACGACTCGGTTCCACCTGCAGCTGAAGGTCCGCAGGCGCATCGCCCTGACACAACAGCATGGCTGACTACGAGGACGAGTACGATTACGATAATTATGGCGAGGACGACGAAGGCATCACCCCCGAGGACTGTTGGACTGTCATTTCGTCCTTCTTCGATACCAAAGGTCTCGTGTCGCAGCAGACCGATTCGTTTGACGAATTCACCCAGACTACGATTCAGGACCTCGTCAACGAATACTCAACTATCACGCTTGACCAGCCCAATCCCCCGTCACCTCCCGGCGTGAAAATAGCTCTCCGCAGATATGAAATCAAATTTGGCACCGTCATGGTGTCTCGACCGACTATTAGTGAGACTGACGGCACTGTCACCTCGCTCTTACCATACGAGTGTCGAGACAGGAATTTGACGTACGCAAGTCCTCTATATATCAACATCACTAAAAAGGTTTCCGCTGCGATCGAACGAGATGTGCCGCTCCATGAGATGGATGACGCTCAACAAGCCGAATACGCCAAAACTGGAGAGAACCCAACCAAGCTTGTCTGGGAGCAGGAAGAAAGCCCTGACGACGAAAATGCTGGCAAGTCTGCAGATTGGAAGAACATGGTCTTCGTCGGCAAACTGCCCATCATGGTCAAGTCCAAGATCTGCCATCTCAGCCGCGAGTCGGAGGAGAATCTTTTTATGGTGAACGAGTGTCCCTACGATCAGGGTGGCTATTTCGTTATCAATGGCAGTGAAAAAGTGCTCATCGCACAGGAGCGTTCTGCCGCCAACATTGTTCAAGTTTTCAAGAAGGCGCAGCCTAGCCCTTACACATACACCGCGGAGATCAGAAGTGCTCTGGAAAAGGGCTCCCGTCTCATCTCAAGCTTGTCGCTCAAGTTGTATGGCAAGGGCGATTCAGCTCGTGGTGGCTTCGGCCAGACTATTCACACAACGTTACCTTTCGTCAAATCCGACCTGCCTATTGCCATCGTCTTTCGTGCTCTGGGGGTTGTCTCTGACGAAGACATTCTGAATCACATATGCTATGACCGTAAAGATAGTCAGATGCTTGAGATGCTTCGACCATGTATCGAAGAAGCATTCTGCGTTCAAGACCGAGAAGTCGCGCTTGACTTTATCGGCAAGAGGGGAAATCGTGATCAGTCTGGGCTTGGGAGAGAGAAGCGCGTTCGGGTAGCCAAGGACATTCTCCAGAAGGAGACGCTGCCTCACATCTCTCAAACCGAGGGCAGTGAGACGAGAAAGGCCTTCTTTCTTGGCTACATGGTTCACAAGCTTTTGCAGTGTGCTCTCGGTCGCCGTGAGCCCGACGACCGCGATCACTTCGGTAAGAAGCGTCTGGACCTGGCTGGTCCGCTTCTGGCCAAATTGTTTCGCGGCATTGTGCGCAGGATGAACAATGACCTGTCGAGTTATCTGCGACGTTGCGTTGAGGGGAACCGTCATTTTAACCTGGCTGTTGGTATCAAACCCGGCACCCTCTCCAACAGTCTCAAATACTCACTTGCCACCGGCAACTGGGGAGATCAGAAAAAGGCCATGAGTTCGACGGCTGGCGTGTCACAAGTCTTGAATCGTTACACCTTCGCCTCCACGCTTTCACATTTGCGCCGCACCAACACGCCTATCGGGCGTGACGGAAAGCTGGCCAAACCGCGTCAACTCCACAATACGCACTGGGGTTTGGTCTGTCCAGCAGAAACGCCAGAAGGGCAGGCCTGTGGTCTCGTCAAAAATTTGTCTCTCATGTGCTACGTTAGTGTAGGTTCACCTTCAGAACCCCTGATAGAGTTCATGATCAATCGTGGCATGGAGGTTGTTGAGGAGTATGAGCCGTTGCGGTATCCTCACGCCACCAAAATATTCGTCAATGGGGTGTGGGTTGGCGTGCACCAAGACCCAAAGCACCTTGTCGGCCAAGTTCTGGACACTCGAAGAAAGTCATACTTGCAGTACGAGGTTTCACTCGTCCGGGAAATCCGAGATCAGGAGTTCAAGATTTTTTCGGACGCAGGCAGAGTCATGAGACCGGTCTTCACGGTGCAGCAAGAAGATGATCCCGAGACAGGTATTGGAAAGGGGCATCTGGTACTGTCAAAAGAGCTGGTCAATAAACTGGCCAAGGAGCAGGCCGAACCTCCGGAAGATAAAAGTGAAGCAATCGGTTGGGAAGGTTTGATCAGAGCAGGGGCGGTCGAATACTTAGACGCCGAAGAAGAGGAGACGTCGATGATTTGCATGACCCCGGAAGATTTGGAGCTGTACCGTGCTCAGAAGGCCGGTCAAGCTATAGAAGAAGACGCGGGTGACGATCTGAATAGACGCCTCAAAACCAAGACCAATCCGACGACGCATATGTACACGCACTGCGAAATTCACCCAAGTATGATCCTTGGCATCTGCGCCAGTATCATTCCCTTCCCTGATCACAACCAGGTAAGCCACGACCATGTCTCTTAGTTCTGGAACGTTGCATCCTCACTGACACTGTGCGTACCAGTCTCCCCGTAATACCTACCAATCTGCCATGGGTAAGCAGGCTATGGGCTTCTTCCTGACGAATTATTCGCATCGGATGGACACTATGGCCAATATCCTATACTATCCACAAAAACCCCTGGCTACGACTCGATCCATGGAGTTTCTTAAATTTCGTGAGTTGCCTGCGGGGCAGAATGCGATTGTCGCTATTGCTTGCTACTCGGGTTACAACCAAGAAGATTCGGTCATCATGAATCAAAGCAGCATTGACAGAGGGCTGTTCCGCAGTCTGTTCTTCCGCTCGTATTCCGATCAAGAGAAGAAGGTCGGTTTGAACTACACAGAAGTGTTCGAGAAACCGTTTCACCAGAGTACCCTCCGCATGAAGCACGGTACATACGACAAGTTGGACGACGATGGGATCGTCGCACCTGGAGTGCGCGTATCTGGAGAGGACGTCATCATCGGAAAGACGGCGCCCATTGATCAAGAAAGTCAAGATCTTGGAACCCGCACCAGCGTGCATCAAAGGCGGGACATTTCTACGCCACTGCGAAGCACCGAAAATGGCATCGTCGACTCTGTTATTCTGACCGTCAATGCGGACAATGTGAAGTATGTCAAGGTTCGAGTGCGCACTACCAAGGTGCCGCAGATAGGTGACAAGTTTGCCTCTCGTCACGGGCAAAAAGGCACTATTGGTGTGACCTATCGACAGGAGGACATGCCTTTTACGCGGGAAGGTGTAACACCAGACATCATCATCAATCCCCATGCCATTCCTTCACGTATGACGATTGCTCATTTGATCGAGTGTCTGTTGAGTAAAGTGTCGACGTTGGAGGGCATGGAGGGCGACGCCACGCCATTTACGGATGTGACGGTCGATTCGGTGTCGGAACTTTTGCGCAAACACGGCTATCAATCCAGAGGGTTTGAAATTATGTACAATGGCCACACCGGCAAGAAGCTGAGAGCCCAGGTATTCTTTGGACCAACATATTACCAGCGGCTTCGGCACATGGTGGACGACAAGATTCATGCGCGTGCTCGTGGGCCTGTGCAGATCATGACGCGGCAGCCTGTCGAAGGTCGCGCTCGAGATGGCGGTCTTCGATTCGGAGAAATGGAACGTGATTGTATGATTGCCCACGGAGCAGCGGCTTTTTTGAAGGAGAGACTGTTCGAGGTCTCGGACGCTTTTCGAGTCCACATTTGCGAGACTTGCGGTTTGATGACACCGATCGCGTATGCTCTCTATATATCCTGTTGGGGCAGAAGGTGTGGTGCTAATATGTGTGTGCAGAAATCTCTCCAAGCAATCTTTCGAATGTCGGCCTTGCAAGAACAAGACCAAAATTGCGCAAGTTCATATCCCTTATGCTGCTAAACTTCTGTTCCAGGAGCTGCAGGCAATGAACATTGCAGCGAGGATGTTCACAAACCGATCGGGTGCATCTATTCGATAGGCACCCGAACGCACAGAACCTGGGGAATGTGTATATAAGACAGTTGAATTACGGGAGAAATGAAGAGGGAGTGGAACTGTAAACAATGGACGGGAAAAGCCAGGAAGCCAGAGAGGACAACATGGCTTTTGCTTGTTTAGTCGGCACCTGAATGCATGTTCGGAACGCTGGCGGCGATGGAGTCATTGAGGGGTATTTCTGATTTGAGAACAAGGCCGTATGCATCATGGTATGCTTTACAGAGGATATCGCTTTTACTCCATGCTGCCCTCGAAGCGGCAGCATACATTCTCGACAGAGATTTATACAGACAGAATGACAGTATATCCACGGGCTTATCTTGGCGCTGGCGTCTTGCTGCTGTCAGGATCCAGCGACGTGTCGCGCACAGTCTGATGCTGTTTATATTCGGCTTCCAATGCGCGCTGCATGTCAAAATCGAGCTGCCGCTCTTGCTTGATACGCTGCTGTTCCATATCGCGAACGACGCCTTGGTGCATGGCCTGTATTGCTCGCAGTTAGCAGTGCTGGTGCTGGTGCTGCTTCGGAAATGTCGCAGGAGGGCACGTAACTGCTTGTTCCCATTTCTGCTGAAAGTGAACGAAAACGATTGTGCAGGCGGCAAAGAGTGAAGTGCCGCCCAAGGTGATTTTCGATGCGCGCGACATCCTGTGTGATCAAGACGCGAAAATCTCGACAAGATGACGAGGGCAGGTAGATTCCGCAAGAAAATGCAGGGCAGCCTGTTCCTGCTTTGTGGGGTTCAGGCCGCCAATGCGGCGGCGTCACTTCACCCGCTCTTGTTCCTCCGTCCAGGTCCAGTGCAGTGCAGCCTCTACAACTCGACGCAACAGCTCCCCCGATCCCCGTCCTCCGCCGGGCGCTATTTGACTTGATCCTGCGACCAGACGCTCAATTCCCTCGCAATGGTTTGGACACCCCGTTTACGCCCCGAAGAATGAAGCGAGACACGCAACTGATGCAATGCGCAGGCGGCCCAAAATTCAGCGGGCATCCAGACGCTTCTCGATGTATGTTGTCCCCCCCCGATTATTGTGTCCCGCCAAGGCTGATGACAGTGTAGGCCGAGCGAGAAGCATCCAAGATTGTGCAAAAAGGTGAGTCTGTCCCCCCTCCTCGCTTTGGGGGCTCACGCTGACCAAGGACAGCCCGAGAATGTACTGACCTCCCGGACCCCCATGTGGTACATGAACTCACAGATGCCTAGTTCGTACGAAACGCGTCCGAGAAGCTCGCGATGAGGCGAAGAAGGAGATCACCGACTACAGAACGAACAAGGAGAGCGAGTTCAAGAAGTTCGAGGCAGAGGTTAGACATCCCCGTGCGGTGACGGATGCCGAGCTTGGCACTACGTACGTGGATCGAGAGACGAAGCGTTGGAAGCTGATTGTGCGTTGTGTGTGCAGCATAGCAAAGGCAACGAGCAAGCAGAGGCTGAGGCGGCCAAGGAGGCAGACAAGCAGATTCAGGCCATTCGGGACGCGGGCTCAAAGGGACAGGCGGGCGTGGTGAAGAATCTCCTTGGTGCCGTGTTTGATGTGAAGCCTGTGCCGCCGTCAAAAGAGTAGATCGGGGATGGTGGGATGGAGAGCATGTCACGTTCACTTTGCTAGAGCGGAAGACGATACATGAGTGATCATTTTCTTGTATCCCCCCCCCTTGTCTACCATGCCGTGATCTGGCTTCTCGACTTCTGCGAGGTCCCCAAACTGTCCAAAAGGTGGATATCACTTCAAAAATGTCATGAGAGTGCTCAGCATGTCGCCGAGATCTTTGCTATCGTCATTTGACGTGTCCAGCCCTTGCTGCTGCTCTGACAGAACAGCCGCCAGGGAAGACACGTCCTCGTCTCTATCGGCCAGTAGCTTTTTAATCCTCCTGCCAGCCCCTGCGTCCTCGGCAACGAGCCACGCAAGCGCCACGTCAATCTGCTGGAGTGTGAACAGTCCGGCGTCCAGTCTGCGCGACAACAACTCAACGTCCGCCGCGTCCGCCGCATCAGGGGCAAACTCCTGCTCTGCGTGCCTCACGCGCCCGGCGTACTCCCAATGCAGCCTGACGAGCTTAGCCGTCTTTTCGTAGTCCTTTTCCACGAACTTGGCGAGGGTGCGTATGCGCTCCGCCGACGACGCCGGCAGCAGACGCAGCATTGAAGCAAAGATACTCAGCAGGTGAGGCAGGAGTCGGTGGTCCTGCGTCTTGTTGAACAGCGTGAAGATGGGCTTGAGGCCGCCGGCCTCGACCATCTTGAGGCAGGTGTCTGTGCTGGCGGCGTGGTCTAGCAGTCGGAGGGCGGGACCTCTGCTCATCTTGCCGTCCTTGAGCATGATGAGGCACAGTTCTACGCCCTCGGCGTCTATGAGCTTTGTTTTGCCGAGCGGGTGGTCCGCCATGCACGTCAGCGCCTCGAAGAGGTTCTGCATGTATTCTTCCTCTTCGCTGCCTTTGAGGGGGTCGCGCTTGCGGTAGGCCGCGACGAGCTGCAGGAGGGTGTCGACCGCGTCGAGCTTGATGATCTGGTGACAGTTGGGAGCGCCGGCTTGTGCGAGGATGGCGAGGATCTCGGCGGCGTATTGCTTGTTTTGAGAGACGGTGGCTTCTTTGCGCTGGATACGCTGTAGGAGCCACGAAACGAGGCTGTCTTGCTCGCCGAGGCGCGTGGCCGATGCGGACTGCGAGCATAGGTTCTCAAGGATGCCGAGCGCGTAGTAGACGCCGTTGCGGTCGGCTTCGTCGGCCTCGTCCAGTCGCGACAGGTTGGACACGAGTAATCCCACCAGGTCGGCTTCTAGGAGGGTGTCGACGAGCAGCGTCCACTGCGTTTCCTCGGCCTCGACGTCCTCATCTGTCAGCTCGCCAATGACTTCCATGGCGTCAATGGCGATGTCTGTGTTCTCGTGCGCTAGGAGACTGACGAGGCTGCTGACAGATCCTATCCTCACGAACTCGGCGTACAGCTCAGGATGCTCGGAGAGGATGGAAAGCCCCTTGATGTCGGCGTCGAGTTCGGCCTCGCTGCTGATGAACTTTTCAGGCTCGTTCTCGAATTTGGCTCGCAGCTCAGCGTTTTTCGTCATATGTTTCTCGAAATTGAGCATGGTTCTGCGCAGCCATGCTGCGTCGATTTTGTCCGGAACCTTGTCCACGTCGCCTGCCTTGTCGATGAAGTCGAGCATCTGAGACTCCTGCTTGCTGATGCCGCCGCCGAAGAACCTGCCGTCCTCATCGTCGCCTGCGTCCTCCACAGCGTCGTCTCCGTCTGTGGCTGGTGGCATTTCGGGCCCGAAATCATCCTCCTCGCCCGGCTCGGCACCGGCATCTTCTTGGACGTTGGCATGGCGGCGGTTGGAGCCGTCGGCGCTGAGTTTGCTCGCTTTGTATATTTCATCTATGCGGATGTGGTGTGTTAGTCGTGAGCTTCGTGAGATGCGCGTACAGAGCTTCCCAGACTGACTTGGGTCTTTGATGGCCTCGAGCTTGCGCTTGCTCGGCACGCCGGAGTGCTATTGAGATGGTACGTGTCAGAATATATTTTCCACGTTGAGTACACATAATGTCGACTGGTCATTTACCTTGAAGATATCATCGACACTGGCCATGACACGGCGCCGCAACGGATGCCACAGAGCAGCGCCCTTGCGATATGGCTCCGATGGAATGGAGGTCTGGGCTGTCTCAGAAGGCAATGCCGTGCCGCTCTGCGGGTACCTTATGCAGACGAGGCAGGCTGGAGGTTGGCTGCGAGTTGGCAATGGCCTGATCTGCTTGGGTGCGTTGATCCTGTTGTCTGACTCGGGCTCGAAGCTTTGCGCTGGCGCCGACTGTTTTGCCTGGAAAAAAAGATGTGGAGACCAACGTGTTTGTCCTGCGCTGGCAACTTCATAACACGAGTATTACTCGGTACACGAAGAGACAGCATGACAAACACCCTTGTAGATCGATGTCTGGTTACATTTTGCGAGTTCGTGTCAACGCATCAGATCTGCTAAACATGCCAACTCTGGCCACGTGCACAAGTATTCCCAAGGCCCGCATGGACAAAGGACAGATGGACGTTGCGATGCACATGTCTACGTGTCCGTGTCAGAAATTGAGAGCGCTCCGGGTTTCTTGTGAACTAGTGTGCGTCATGTCATGCAGGCAACTGTACATAGATGCCAATACGCACTGTACACACAAAAGACGGCGCGACATCGCGCGCGTTTGAATGCGATCATGGATACAACACTGACTGTGGGCTAGCTCGCCGTCTAGATTCGATACGGAGTAGACTATCGGAATCGTTGGCGCTGACCATGTACAATGTGTTACTGACTTGCTGCGTTGTGCAAGTGACCCCATAAGGAGCATGACAGACAGGATTGGGCGTGATGAGGCTGCCAAGTCTCCCGTCATCAACACGTTCCATGTTCCTCCGCAGGTGTTGCACATTCAGAAATGATCGGCGTCAGACCACCTACGTCTCAACGCGCCATACGCGCGATGGGTCGCCCGGGCCGCAGAATATAGTGTTTTTGATGTACATGCTGCGCGGACAGATCAGTCTACCGAGGCCCCTGACGCAACGCTTTGAAACGCAGATTTGTGGAAAGCAACGAATTATCAGGATGCATGACCAGCTGAGTGAAATGGAATAGATCGCAGGAAGATGGATCCCGCCTTTTTTTTTTTCAAGACCCTCCTTTCCTACTGAGATCCCAGCCGGCTTCGATTTCCTCCTTCTGTATTTCCCAACCCCACCCAATAAGAGCCGTGGTATGGAGTACGGAGCACTCCGTGCTTCCTTCAAAGACAAGGGGAAAAAAAGAGCAAAAAGGGGGGGGGAAGGGGTCAAACGGCCTCTCGGAAATATTGGGGAGGTATTAAGCACAGTACCCCATAGTACGGTAAGTCCAGCAAGAGGGGTGCACGCAAGGCTGGGAGGACCCAAGGAGAAGAAAAGAAAGGAGCCATCGAAGCATTCCTGCCTGGAAAGGAAATGCCTCGGCCAATGAAAGGCCTCTTCCTGTCGATTCGCCCCACCTGTCCGCGCCTACGTCGTAGTAACAACCCGACCGTTCCGTCCAGGGGTCTCCTCCGGTGGACCTCCACTGGGGCCACCCAAGCGTCCACCATCAGCACCTCAGGACACCGGCACGCAGCACCACCAGCGGCGCCCGACAAGCCCACTTGCTTCGCCCTAAAGGAGCGGAGGGATTTCAGTCACTTGCACCCTGTGTCGCGATATCGATATTCATGCAGTCAGCCAGCCACTGGCTCGATATTCGATCCCTCATGCGTCTGTCTTGTTCCCTTGCCACGTTGACAAACAAGACTAAATCCAAAGGCTGCCCGCCTTGTCTCTTGTCCTGCATGAACTGTCCTTCGTCCCCGTGTCTCGTCCCAACTTGATCGCACTCCCAAATCCAGAAAGGATGTGCTTTGACCTCAATGCCTCTCGAAGCAACAGTATCTTGAGCCGGCACCAATTGTTTTCGACACTGGCACTGACAATCCCGGCCGAAAAAGTCTGAGACAGTCTTCGGGCTGGCGCCTCGAGAGCTAGCAACTACCGCCCTTGTGGCTGACGACTTAGTCCCCCCCCCCCCTTCCATCGCCTCGGTTTGGCTGTGCGTTCGAGATTGACTGGCTCGGGAAATATGCTGCTTCGGCACTACTCTGACGACACTACCGAGTCCCCTCGTCGCACTCCGTCCGTCGTCGCTGTTTCTCAACAGTCCCCTTCCGCCGACAAACTGGACGCGACCACTCAATCACATTTCTCGGCCCAGTCTCCCCCGCGCGTTCGAAAGATTATCTCGCCGACCGCGTCTCCTGCGCGGTTGCCACGTTCTTCGTCGTTGCTGCCGCCGCCAGCAGCAGTCGCGGCAGCAGCAACGACCGCGGCAGCGGCTGAAACCCCTGTATATTTCTCCCGCGAGGTTCCGTCATTCGCAGCCCTCTCCCCAAAGGCGTTTCTGCTCCCAGATTCGCCGCCCAAGGGGCCGGACTACAACATCGACTCCGCGCCGGGAGCTGTCGTGTCCAAGCAGCAGCAGCAGCTGCCCCTGCTGCCGTTTCCGTCCGCTCTCCCATTGAGCTCCCCGACTCGAGGCCGCTCTCCAGATTTTCGATTTTGTTCCGACGCGGCAGCTGGTGACGACCAGAGTAAAGTAAGGGAGCCGCCCGACAAGTCGGGGGTTCTCGCCTCCCCGCGTCGTGTCTTGACGATGCCGTATGAGATGGTGAGGGAGCTGGTCGCTCCCGCCCGCAGCCATTCCAGGAGTCGGTCTGAAAAAAGCAGCGTCGATATGGCCAAACCACACTCATCCAAGTCTCCATCACAGAAGGCAATGCTGTCGAGAGCGCTGCAAAAAGCCAACACGGCCGTTCAGCTGGACAATTCTCAAAACTTCGAAAGTGCCAAGCAAGCATACTACGAGGCATGTGAGTTGCTGAACCAAGTCCTGCTGAAGACATCTGCCGAAGAAGACAAGAGGAAGCTTGAGTCCATTGTATGTGTGCCCTCCCCTCTCGACATGATCGTATGGTGTGCCCCGATTTCCTAGGCTGCTAACCTGGTGCTCGACAGCGATCTACGTACGCTGGCCGTATTGAGGAGCTAGATCAGTCAGCCTTAACACGAGGAGACAGCAAAAACAAAGAATTGCCCGCCAGACCTGACAGCGTCGAGGGGCGTGATGATAGTTCTTCTCGGGGAGAGGTTGTCGAGGTAGAAATCGTAAATGGAACTGCAGACATCAGCGGCGAAGAGATACAATCTTGGCGGCGGAAGAAGCAACGGCAAGACCCAAGATTCCTCAGCGACGGCTACCAAGAGATTCCTCGTCAATCGCGGCTCGCGGCAGAACAGCCGTCCTTGCACTCAACATTCTCCCGCTCGCCCCAAAAAAACCGCTCTATCGAGGACTACATGACTGTGGGAAACCGCGCGCCGCAGAAATCATCAATCATAGCGCGACGGCCCGTATCCCCGAGGAAGCCGCAGCACGAACGACAAGACTCCGAAGATCGGGGGACCGAGTCGCACCATTCAAGCTCAATGAGTGGCTCAAGAGATGGTACTGGGCATTTCAGAAATAGCAGTCAGAACTCGTGGCTCGATCCCATTGATGAGTCAGCTGGCTCAACCAACACCTCGATACATTCTCGTACGTCGTCAGCCTTTCGGCCTAAACACTTCCGTGGTCCAAGCGGCAACACTGAAGCGGAGTTCGACACGGCGTTGGATGCGGCAATCGAAGCCGCCTACAACGAAGGATACGAACCAATGGAGCTCCAGGAACATGACAAGGATGCTTCGGATCGCACTGAGGATTTGGTGAACAAGGCGCTGCGGAAGGTCGAAGAGGCGCGTGAGCGCGTCAGGCAGACAGAGCGCGAAGCATATCCGAACAAGCTGCAACAACGAGCCGCAGAACGACGAAATCAGCAAGACGCCGGCGCCTTCTACGACGACAATCTCTCATCCGATGAAGAAGAGCGCATACTGGAGGAAATGACGCGCGATTACCAACTTGACGATTTCGTGATGCACGACAAGGGGAGCGACTCGCAACCGCCAGAGTTGCATCGTCGGGCGACCCGAACAGGGGCCAATGCAGTAGGCACTGGCTCTGCACCTGACGCAAGACCTCTGACTGCTACTGCAGACCGATCCGATATCTCTCAGCAGCACTCAGCTTCCAGAGGGTTGCATCCATCTGCACCGCCACCGAAACAGTCATTGCCCGATCCTCCTCCTGCGCGTGGCCCCACGCCTGATCAGACGGTGAGAAGTCGACGCCTGTCGGGCCAGAATCCAAAACAGCTCAAGATCCATACAACACAGGCCAAGGAGCCCCCGGTCGTTGTCCTTCAAGATGTTGCATCAACGACAAGGGTGGTAAATGCCGGAAAAGAAGATCAAGTCAGCGAAATTACGGTTGTGGAGAGGCCTCAAACCAGTCGCTCGACACGAAGGCCTTCGTCGCCGACCGTCGAGATTCTTGACAGTGAAGTAGCCTTCGTTGGTTCGCCTCCCTTTCGGCGCGGACAGGTCGATGCAGATGAAACGAATCCAGCGCGGTCCGGCTCGCCAACAATAAGCAAACTTCGCAAGAACTTTTCCTCCTCCAGCCTACGCAGCCTCAAGACTCGAAACATGTCAATATCAAATCTGGACGACGCGTCTGATCTGTCACCCGGAACGCCCAACAACCCCTTTGGAAGTTCGAGAGCACCGGCGATGCCCCTGTTCCCAACGTCGGTGGCGGCATCCCTGCGTGACCAGATGGACCTGAATTATGCCGGAAACCTCCATGTCTTTGAGGATAGAATTCATCTGCCGGCTACGCCGGGCTCGCCAAACCCACTCGCGCTGGAACCTCCGGTGGCCCTCGAATCTTGCCCAAGCGATGTGATGTTGCGACCGTTCTGGCTGATGCGTTGCCTGTTCCAGACTCTTGTTCACCCCCGTGGAGGCTATTTGAGCACGAAGCTCTTTGTGCCCCGGGAAGTGTGGAAAGTCAAAAACGTCAAGCTCAAGAACGTGGAGGACAAGGTATCCAATTGCGACCTTCTCACGGCCGCCCTCATGAAACTAGCCAAGGTAGACACGTGCGACGCGGACGCTGTGCTGGAGGAGCTGCAGTCACTGGAAGGCGTTCTGGAGCAGGTGCAGATTGCGCTTAGTCGGAAACTGGGCAGCGATGTCGGCGTCCAGAGTTCCGGGGTGTTCTTCAAGGAAGCCTCAAACGCGGTCGAGGGGGACGGCACAACTGTGACGACGCGGGCGACCAGCTTGCCGGCCAAATCCTCGTCGTTCTCCTGGAGACGTTTGCGATCCAAGCAATCGAGTCTTGGGCTTGGCGGAGCATACAATAGCAGGATGAGTGGGAGCGACAGCTTGAAAGAAAACGTCTCGATGCCTACACTCCCGATGACACATCAACCAACGAGCCGTCCGCCCAAGCGCGATATCACGCAGGCGCAGTTCATCGGCCCCAATGCACAGTACATGAACTCCTTGGCCCGCTTGTTTGACGCAGCCCAGGCAATCGGTATGTTGCAATCTCAAAACGGATTCACCTTTTGCTTTTTGGCATGACCGCTGACATCAATTCGTATAGATCAGATAGCTCGACAAGTGGATGATCCTGGACTGAGACATGCAGACAAGACTCAGGTCGGTCTTGAGCTGTGCACTCGACACGCGGCGGAATTCTTCGGCTTCTACATTTGCCGCTTCGTGCTGACGGACTTGAGCACGCTGCTGGAGAAGTTCATCAAGAGGAGCAGCGAATGGGTGCTGGTTTGAACTCGAGTCCTGGAGATTTGCCCCAGCTTGTGACCAGAAAGCAACGATCGCCTACGTGCGGTGGCGGGACCACGAGTTCGTGGAGGAGAAGAGGTCCGCGCATTTTTTATGATGATTTGAATCCTGTGTCAAACTACTTCACGGCATCACAGGTGATGGAGCGAACGAGGGAAGCCTTGCTTCGGAATACCTGTGCACATGGCATTTTAGAGCGTTTGGCGATGCTTGTCTTTTAGCTGTATACCCGGAATGACATTGATGATGACTGCCCTTTATTGATGCATATGTTATGTCACGGTTGCAAGGCGTCATGTAGGACTTTTTGAGCATTGCGCACGCGGTGTCGGTAAAGCAATGTGTTGTGAATGATGATGTTTCATGACGTATATACAGGTTGATGGCCGAGAAAATCATGGGCAAGGAGGAAAGCAGACTTGTGGCGGCGTCATCCGGGAGAAGGACGGCAGCAAGGCCTGATATTGCTGCACGTCGTCTTCGTCGTGGAAGGAGGCAGTTTCCGGATGATCAGAAAGGACATGCAGATCGAGGGTACTTGGCGCGAGTCATGGATCGGTTCCGCGCGGGATCTGGGTGGGCCACGGGGAGTTCCGACGTAATATTGGCGTTTAAAGATGAGCTGTCTTGGGAGGTAAGTTGGCATATGGTGAGTGTAGTGGTGTAAAGATAAGAGGCAGACGTGATCAGGGTCCCTTTGAAACGCAGTGTGACGAACCTTTCGTTGCGAACCTGTGTTGTGACAAGATCGCTGCGGCTGCTGCTGAAGTACGAGTTGAGGGAGAGTCACCTTTGGTACACACTGCAGTTGACAGTTAGACTTTAGCCATTCAGTACCGCACAGGGTTTTTGTCCTGACTCTACCAGTTCTAGAGCGGTCATAAAGCTAGCCAAAAGACCCATGGTAGATCTATGGCTTCTGGCACTCTACAATCTCTACCAAGCAATGCCTATCTCTAGAATCTCCGAGTACGTTTCCGAGCATCATAAAGGCGACGAACGTCTGTGCTGGCTACGGTAACGGCTGAGCTTTTCTTTGTTGGGTACTTTTCCAAAAGATGTCGCTTCTCACCAAAGGCAGTATAAGGGTTCGTGTTACTCAAGGCTGATGATATTCTCCTGTCTCTACACTGTGGGTAGTTATTATATAATGTGCATAACCAATCTTTCGCCCTCCTGCGCTCCTGGCCTTCTTCTGCAGGCGGCCGGAGAGGATATCTTACTGAGCGCAAACAGTCTCGTTGTCGGCCACGTTTTGTGGGATCGGTTCTTGTGAGTGCATTTCTGATCATTTATTCGTCCAAGAATTGTTCTTTCTTCATTTCTACGGCGGCCCGGCTGCTGTGTCTCGTGGCTCAAACAACAAATGTATCACTGCTTCCACCTCGTTTGAATGCAACTTTTCAATCCGGGTGTGACTACCTACATGTCTAACCCCCGTGCCGATCCAAGAATCGCTTCTCGTACATGATATCATAAAATATGCGAATCCACTCTCATCCTCAAGCACCACATTGTCAGGTATGCCAACTCCAAAGAGGCTATTGGAGCACACGACGGCTCCGACTTTATTTCTTTGCCTTGACTTCCTTCCTCTACCATCGTCCCCCACAATCTCACAAAAACGGCATCGTAGCTTGGTTTTGAAAATCCACATTCTCCGCATGGCACTCGATACGGTCTTTGCACGTTCCAAAAATACGATCCCACAGCCGCGTCTGCTTGCCGTAATTGCCGCTCGTCTTCCACCCCTTGCGGTGGTGCAGATCGTGATCCTCAATAAGGAGCTCCGCGTTGAACATCCTCAGCAGGAAAGTGAGCGTATTGGGGGGCGACGCATGGAGACGCACGCCGCTATGCCCGGCCAGTTCTGCGAAGACGACGTATTCGTGGCACACCCACCACTCGTAGAAGCCCATGGGGAACCCCATCAGCTTCATAGAGAAGTACGTGAGGAGCGGGATGCCGGCGATGTCGAAGAATTCCTGCTCCGTGTCGGCGTACAGCGTGAGGAGCGGGTTGGGGTGTTTCGTGAGGTGATGGGTGCGATGGAAGGACCAGAGGGCGCCGACCTCATGCATGAGCCGGTGGTACCAGTAGAACCAGAAGTCGAGGATGATGCCGTACAGGCCGGCTTCGAGGGGCAGCCACCACCAGTGGGTGTGTGCGGGGGTTTCGTTGATGCGGTAGGCGAGGAAGACGGTGAAGATGGGCCGGATGGTCGACGTGGACACGAGGGACCTCATGGTCTTCCACACGCCGACGTCGGGGACGCCATCTCGCTCGTGGGCGTCACCGTCGAGGAAGCCGTGCTGCTGGCCTGTCTCGCGCAGGATGTGGAGCTCACGAATGGCCGTGGCTTTGAAGGCGATGCTGTAGAAGAAGAAGGCTTGGAGCGGCGTGAAGTTGCGCCCCGTGTAAGTGACGTATAGGTGATGCAGGAGCAACGGAATGGCAGCATGCAGGATGACCCAGCGATGCAGCACCCAGTCGGACAGGTGAGGCACCTTGTCGGTCTTGGCGTGGATGGGCGCGTCCTGATCGAGGCGTTGCGGGTGCAAGTCGAGCAGCTCGAAGAACCAGTGGGCGGGATTCCACTGACGGCGATCTTTCTCCCGCCACGTCGACTTCATAGAGTCTTTGGGGTTCGGCGCCGTATCAGACATGGTGAAGATACAGTAGGTGCTCGTGTAGGTCCAGGGTTTGTTCCGGAAAGGGACGCCTGGTGGTGAGAGTCGGCCATGTGGCGTGGTTATAACCTCCCAAGAAGGGGAAGGGGGCGCAGAGCTCTAGTCTGGAAGAAGCCTATGACGACGGGGGTTGGCACGGAGAGCCGGACCATCCTTTCGCCAAGCAGGACACCGGAGGCGAGGCGCTGCGCCAACCAGCTCTTGCGGCCACAGACCTGACTTGACTCATGGACGTGCGTCGAGTGAGAAAGATGTCTTGGTTGCTTTCTGCGCCTCATGTTTCCAGCAGACAAGAGACGACAATCACTGCCATTGAACACGTCATTGCAGGATCCCCATCGTCCCGTATCATAGACAAGCGCCTCCATTCTTCCTCTCGGTCGGACAGAGAGATGCGTGTTGTGTTCCGTGTCCGTGTCCGTGTCCGCGCTGGCACCAACCACATGGAAAACGGGGCTCCGGCGGCGGCGGAACGGAATGCTCCCCCACGTTTGTCGTTTCCTCTTTCGGAAATGGTTGCGACTATTACACGTGCTATGGAAATATGACGGCGACGCTGAGCCAATGTACGGTGAATGAATGAGTGTCGGGTGTGGGCGTGGGTGGACGGTGTCGAGTTAGACACAGTCTCGACAATCGCTTGTGAGCGAGCCCATCTGGCGCGGGTGCACGTATGACGTACAATGAACGGACGCGAGCATCGGCGTCATTCTCATCACTTCTCAGGGGCTGCGAAGCGACGTGAGAATTTCGATGAGGCGCGAGAGACAGGTCTCGACTCCGTCGTTTGCCGTGAAGCGTTTTTTGAAGAGAATTGTCGAGTTGCCCCAGTGGCTGGCCACACGTCAGCGGGCACGCGGTCGAGCAATGAGCTCCTTCAAGCGCAATGGCGCGATGCTGCACTCCTAGAGTGGCCAACGTGGAGGAGGCCAGCTTGGGCGAGCGCCATCTCAAAGTATCTTTGCATCATCATATAACTCGCTGGCCCGCACGTGATTACGCATCAAGTCTAATGCAGAAGCGACGGATGAAATAGGAAGGGGGAAGCTTAAGTTTGAACACAATATACCGCCTTTCGTGAGCCCCTAGCCAGCCAGCCCTTCGTGAGACCAGTATCATTGTCGTCTCTCCCGTCACAGTACGATTGCCATTGTACACGGGATCAGCAGTCAGCATACTCTGTATAATTGTGTTCCAACATTTTTGATGTTAAAATTGTCACGTCAAAAAGGGCGCAGCCGACTGGCCTTGTATGGTGACTTTATCGGGCTCTATGACCCCCTATCCTGCCGTGACAAGTATTCTTTCATCCAGGTGTTGAGCCGACGAATGTGCGAGCAGGTCATTGTTCAATCCGCTTGTTTTGGTTGTATCCATCGTCACCAGCTTATTTTTGGGGGCCACATTTGGATGAGAAGATGGAAAATTCGTTCCGTCACGTTGGTAGAAGCCCGCCTCGCGCATTTTGGCCCAACTGAGCTGCTTAATTCGTCCTTCCAATCTGTCGCCACGTCGATTTTGGCATCCTCATCCTCCCGGATGAGATGGACCAAAAAGTTGTTTGGGATACCTCACTAGTTCAATCTACAAAGGCCTCATGGAATAATTGTGTTTCAGGCTACGATTTGCTCCCAGCAAAGCTTAGAGAAATGTAGAGAGATGGTTAGACAACGGACGTCGCATCGTGTACGTGGCGGACAGGTCCTGATGTGGCAGCCAAGGCTGCGGGCATCGTGAAGCGGACGCCGATCCCATCTGAAATCAACAACTGCACCTCGATTTGCTCTCAGAGCTATACGTTTGAGGAAAAATTTCTGCATCGTACAACGTGTAGGTCACCGAAATTGCTCCCCAAGGCAATGTAAGCCTCCTGAAGGCCATTTTGGCCTCGGCACGCACGCGACCATGCGCGAAGCCGACCATTCACGATCATGCCTCTTGACCGTCGATGATGACAGTGGAAAAGGCGCGACAGCTGTGAGCCTTCGCTCCTCCAGAGGGTGTTCCCAGTGACCTCTTCGTCCACACTGAAAAACAGTCTCATGATACCATCACGTCATTCAGCGGTCGCAGACACCTTCCCAACTCGAGGCGACAAAACTCCACCTGCATCATGCACAATCGCTTTCCGGGCAAACGTCCCCCACCCGACTCTGCGTTTGCCGTCTTCGCATTGGCCGCAAAGATCAAGTATGCGATTGCGATGACCAATCCATTGCGAGGGAGATGGACCTCCGCAAATGATATCTGGAGTCTACCAATACATGGAGGTGCGATGACCTATCAGTAAGTATGAATGAAGAAGGTCTCCGCGAAGAAGGGTGTTTGGATGTCGTATATATATGATTGGCAATTCGGGGCAAGTCAGGATTTGGGGCAAGGCATTAAGACACCACTACATCGACACCGGAGCATCACATGGCTAAAGTGTTTTTGTGAGCCGCTTTCGCTGTAATGTTCCCCGTCACCGTCGCGGCTGACCCGTCTCTATATCATCTCAGAACCGGTGCATCTGGCTACATTGGTGGCCAGGTGCTCAACGAGCTTTCCCAAAACGCCGCCAGATATGCTATCCGCGCCTTGGTGCGAGATCCTCTTAAAGCTGTAACGATTGAGGCGTCTTTCCCCGGCGTTCGCACCGTCATCGGCGACCTCGACAACAGTGAACTGCTGATCGAGGAGGCCAATGATGCGTCCATCGTACTGCGTGAGTGGCACACATACAGCCGTACAATGCCTGGGGCCTGTACCAGATCTGACCCTTACCCCAATGGATTGATGCCCAGATCTTGCGGCCAATAGACATCTGAACAGCGTCAAGGCCATCCATCAAGGTCTTTCAGGCACACGGACCAATCAGCCAGGTAACGACGCTCATGGTCCATGCAACGAGAGAGTGTATCTGACTTGCGCCGATGCCACATGACAGCCAGGTACTGGATCCAGGTCTCCGGAGCCAGCGCCCTAGCTGTCGAGGAGATAAGCTCCCCGTCCTTCATACCGGGGTCTGCATCCTCAACGCAATTCGACGACGACAACGGCGTCGGCGACATCCAAGCTCTCATTCGAGAACACCCCAGTCGGGCCGTAGACAACTACATGGTTGATACTGCCGCCACCACAGCCGGCATCAACACGGCACTGGTCTTCCCCCCCATCGTGTACGGCGAGGGCGACGGCCCCGTGAACCAACACAGCATCCAGATCCCCTCGCTCGTCCGCGCCACGCTCTCGCTAGGCCACGGCGTCACGGTCGGCAAGGGCCAAAACCGATGGAGCAACATCCACGTCCGGGATCTGGGGAGGCTGTTCGCCGCACTGGTCAAGAAAGCCGCCCAAGGAATCGGTGCCGAGGGCCTATGGGGCCCCCAAGGCCTGTATCTGACGGGAGTGGGCGAGCTGGTGCGTGATGGCTTTTTCAAGGGGCCACATAGTCCCCAAGGCTAATGGTGATAGACGTTTGCCGACATCTCCGCCAAGGTCGCCCAAGCGGCCAAACGCGGGGGATACATCCCGAGTGACCGGGTCGAGGAATTGCCGTCGGACCAGTGGGACACGCGTCTCCCTCATGGAAGTGTCATGTTTGGCACCAACGCGCGCGGACGGGCGAACAGGGCTCGCAGACTCCTCGACTGGGTGCCGAGCCAAGGCACTCTGGAGGACGACATTCCGCGGGCTGTTTCCGTCGAGCACAGCAAGGGCGGCGCTCATCTATAAGAGACTGCCAAGTCGATTCAGTGGCAGCTGCGGCTGCGGGGGCGAGAATTAAGGTTGTTGCAAGGGCAGCACGCAGTCGGGGACGTTTGGCATGACTGCGGCTGAGAGAAGCACCCACTCACTCCGTGCGTATATCAGCATTTGTTCACCAGTCTTAGTGTATCAGACTTGGCTATTTACTCACTGCAACGTATGGTGTGTATGGATTCGAATCAGCTCGCAGATCGTGGTGCGCAAGGACAATCCGATCGAAACATGCTGCTCGAACCATGATGATACACTTTGATCACTTTTCAAACCATTTCAGCCGGGAGCCCACCACGGCACAAAGCAGCCACCAACATCCGCCTCCAAATTGCCACGTCAGATAATACTTCCCCCACCCTGTTCATTGTGTTACCCCAAGATTGACCACAGCACACTCGCCGCGTCGATCCCCTCACCGCTTCATCGCCTCCCCCAATGACAGTAAGCTACGGCCCATGTCGGTGCGTTCGCTGCAGTCCCGTTGCAGTAGCGGGCATGCACAGATATCGCGAATGGATAACGCAACGCAATGTGTTTGATCTAATGATCCAAGGCGCAGAGCGGTGAAGATGACTTCGGAGAATTGGGAAAACGATGCATGGGTCGGGCAGGCGACTATGTATGCAAATCGCTGGGACATTGAGTCTAAGGCAGAGTACACGGATAGCTGTCCTTGGCGATATCGCGCGTTGCGCGCCCAGGAACCGTGCGCGGCTTGACTTGGCATAGAAATGCGCGCTTGCCATCTGGAGGCTTTGCATTTGTATTTTCGCGTTATCCGCTTGGGGTTGAAGGGCTGGGGGATATATATTATGACCACATCATGACAAAACGAGTGAATACGACATTAGATTCATGTTGCCGAGAAAGCAGATATAGAAGCGAAATTCTTTCCGCAACCAGCGGTGAATTATGGTCGACGCCGCATCGCCAGCGAGGCGCGCAATGCAGGTCTTGGAGCTCTCCCTACGAAGCAGCAGCCACTTCAACATGCATCTCAGTGACCATCACCTCCGTCTTCTCCAGCCCGGTCTTGGGCAAAAGCTCAGGCAGGATGCCATTGCCCGATTCGCGTCCGGGCCAGGCTTTCTTGAGATCCTGCCGAAATTCGAAGGCAATCTTACTGGCGGCATGGCCTCCAAAGTCATAAGAGGCCCTCGTCGATGTGTCCAGTGAAGGATACACTCTGCATGTCATCGCAAAGCGATCGTTGGCGAAGATTTCTATGATAGACACATCCACAAATACCCTGATATGAAGGTCTTCACCTGCCAAGAGGGCCAGATGGCCACGATCAGGTGTGCTCGTGCCCAGCTGCTTAAGCGACGACTTGGAGCGATCAACTCGTATCTCTTGAGACCCCAAGTCAAAGATTAAACTTGTTGTTTCTGTAGAGTCGGGCGACTGTAAAACATTAATGACGAATCTCTCGTCGCCGCGCAAATCGGAGAAAGCGGCCTTGACTTCATAAGTTTGCGATCGGATGTCGTTGAAAGCCTCGAGCGATGATGGGCCAGATGTGGTGGACGCACCCACGTGAAGAGCGTCCACCTGTGGTGCAGGCCGAATACCGAGCGTCTTCATCATTCCAGATGCTTCGTCAACCTGCCATTCTTCTCCGATCCGAACCCGACTATCGAGTGGTCGCACAAGCTCCACGAGCTGCCTTGGGTGGCCAAGACAGCCTGCCCAGCCCTGCGCTTGGACAACGTGCTGCTTTGCCTGTTCGTCAGCCCAGCCTAGTTGGATCAATCGGTTCTGCGCATCTGCGAAAAGGTGGGCCGCGTATAACATGCCGTGATCAAGCATATTATGGCTCTCAATGCGAAATGTGGCAAGCCCGTCTTGACTGAGCACGAATTTTCCGCCCAGCCAAAGGATGTAGCGACTGGCGTGCCGGGAGCTCTCCTCCGTCTCCTCAATGCCTACGAGAATGTAGTCTGTTTGGCCAGAGGTGAAGAAGCTGGCGCACTCAAAGTTGATACCCCACACGCGGTCGCTGCGCGTCGTGATCTTGTCGCGGAGAGCCACGTCCAATACAGTGGACACGAACTCCCAAGAGTGCAAGTCCTGCGACTTGTAGAGATGGAGCTGAGGGCCGCGGCCGCGCTCTCCTGAAGATATCATCATGAAGCTGGTGTCACGACTTACACCGAGCAGACTGGAGAGCGATGAGTTTGTTGAGACGAAAGGGTCCCTCCACCCGGTTGTCGCCGCGGCCTTGGGTGGGGATTCCAGTAACGGATTGTTGTCATGTCGGATCCAAGTCTTGCCATAGTCGGCGGAAACGGCAACCGATTGAGACTCACAGCCATGAATATAAGGCTTAGACCAGTGAATGGGTGTTGCGGACACACTAGTGTAGAAGAGGTACAGGATGCGCTTGCCGTCGACCAGTTTTGATACGATGGAGCCTGAAAAGACGCCCTGGGAGTCATAGGAACTACCATTCCACAGGGCCGGCATGCAGTCCTGCCATGTCACGAGGTCTTTGCTGGTTGCCATGCCCCAGGCGCAGTTGCCTCCGTCGGTGGTACCCGGATTCCATTGATAACACAGCAGGTATTCCTGAGACTCGGGGACGTACACGGCACCGCAAGGGTCGTTGGACCAGGAGTGTGGCGCGATGAAGTGTGACACGGGCCGATACCGAGAGAAGGCCATTTTCATCGCAGTCCAAGTTCTCACGTGTGACCCCTCGTGTAATGTAGGAGGAACACGAATACAAAGGTGGAGGATTAAAAAGGGAGAACTGGACCCGACGCAGTCGTGGTGGAAAACGAGGTCGTTAACGGCCTTTTACAGCCGACGCGATGGCGAGACGTAATGATGGAGGAGAAAGGCGGACAGCGAGTCGGTGTGACGAGCCACGACATTTATGGTCCAGCCATGCCGCAATCTGTCTGGACTTGATCCGTCGCACGGAGGACCCGTGTTGACGATAGTGGCGGCCAGGTCAGGATCCGAGGTGGACGGGCATTCAATGTCGGTCCGACGAGGGTGATGGCGCTGCATCCAGGCTGGGTCTGCCGAGACCAGCGACGGGCGGGGAAAGCCGAACCTCGTCGCGAGATGGAGGCGAGCCATTTGTCTCGTCTAACAAAGCTTTTAAAGCAAATGGAGTCCGTCTCGCGCGCCATGTCGTCAGTGGCGGAGTCGAGGTCCGGGGTGCAGAAAAAGTCCGAGTATTGCCCCCTCCGGAGGCTGAGGGTGACAGAGAGATGCGGAGGAGGGCAGAGATGTGAAGATCTTGAGGCAGGGAAGGGGGCAGGCAGGCGGGAGTCTCGGGAGACGAATCGGGATGAAGAAGGGGGGGCCAGGCCAAAAGAGCGGCACAGGCAGGGCGAGCCTGCCGTTTGGTCTGATGTCGGGTCTGAGGTCTGAGGTCAGGTGGCATCCCCGCTCTCTTCCCGGCTGCCAGTCGGCCGCCGCCTCCTTTTCCCTAGGACCCTAGCACCCTGGTAGCACCTGCCTTGGCTACTCCGTGCTTAGCCATCGTTTCTTCCCAGTCCCTGCACACGAAGCACGTGAGGATGATGGGTTTTACTTTCAAGTGGATCTCGAGGTATCACGCAAGGGATGACTCTGATGCATTTCCAGAGATATCGGTTTTCTTGTCGCGGACTGGGCGTAGCGGGGCGCCGAGGCAATTCCTTGACTCTCTCTGCGTATGTGAGTGAGCAAGTGTGCTCTTCGGTGGGTGGAACCGACAGCCATAACATCACTTCCTCGTCGCACCACATGGCTGACACCTGACACGCCCATGATCCCGCCCGAATGCTTATCATCTGGCATACTGGTTCGCGAATGAGAATATGTCCTGCAAGCATGCTCACAATGCTTTTCTAGTACGGAGTACATGCTGTGCTTTACTTTGTGAAGGCTCGGTGAAGTCGTTCTGCCTTGGGGGAAGGAGCGATACCTCGGTGGATAAACTACCTACCTTAGGTATGTACAGTGGGTCTCCAGTAATTCCGTGACATGGGACACCAAAAACTCAGGGCCCTCGTCGCGGAATTACCGGGAGGGACTGGTAGTAGCCTAAAGTAAGTTCTTTACTTTTCCCGGACTCCTTGTCGGGGTGACATCGGGCAATCCTTGTTTTGGCGATTTGCTATAATCTTGCATTTCTCGTTCTTGGTTTCCAGCCCAAATGCTATCACGGGCGAGCACATCAGCATACCGCAACAAATCAATCCGCCACAATACCTTACCCGACAGGGTCTTGACGTAAACGAGAAACAATGACTGGAAGTTACCCATACAAGCTCTGCAGCTGTGACTTCGAGCCAATAAGCTTCAATGGAGCCATTTACCAGAGAAACATTCCTTAGATATCATAAAATTAAAGTTTCTGGTTGCAAAGTCTTCGTGACAACAAGAGACCGGCTTCGAAGGACCGAATCAACGTGCCCACCGGGCACACATTGGAGACCTCTCTGGATACATCTCTTCAACCCAGCATCAAATCTGAGTTCCTACGATGAAAAGAAAATGCTAAATTCCCTCAAGCCATGTTACTTTTGACGAAAACGTTTTCTTCGGGGACGAAACGGAGCTTCTTAAGCTTCTTAATAGGGGTTAGTGCCGCAGAGGCAATGCCTACCCAGCCGAATGCTCTTGAAGGGTTTACTAACAAGATCATACTCTCGACTGACACCACGATATCCTTCGCCTGCGCATGCGCATTTCTCATGTTTGGCTCCTCGTGCGGCATTTTCAATCTAAGCCCATTCAACTCGAAAAGAAGGAAAAACAGACCATCAGGCGTATACCACTTGACATTACTCCGTAGTCGAGTAGAAGATACGAAAACAAAATCGCCTCAGGTGTATCCACATCACCGCCGAAAAGAAAAGTGCCACTCCTCGGCATTTCCACTTTCGACAAATTGCAACGCCAGTCTCGACTCCCCGCTTCCTAGTCAAGGCACGGTCGGAGCAACACATGCCGTACGCAGGAATCCGCGCTTTCGCTTCTAACATCGCCTACTCGGTAAGTTCATGATATCAGGTTCGGATCACGTTCAGAGCTTTCAGCTTGAATGTGCCGAACACGCCAACGCAATGAACCCTCTCGAGTCTGTCTTCCTGCTGCAATGAGCTCACGTGTCGTTCGTCGCCACCGTCACTTCCGCCATCGATGGAGGGTATGGCGCGGAGAACAAACGATATATGTTTGCCATCTCGTTTAGTTAACTGTTCGCGATGACCTCATCCTCCCTCGAGACGAATAACAGTCAACAGACATGATTCAACTAGTCCTGTCCTGGCTGCTAAAGCCGTGTGTCCAGCTTGCTCACATTGTCTCTGATCTTTCAGCGCTCGAGCATGGGCACTTGGTAAGAAGCGTCTAGCTTCAGTCCTGTCCTCGCTGAAGACAGTAGAAATAGTACAGTATCTAGGCTTCAAGTACAAAAACTTGGCATCGACCGGCGCTTCGTACAGAAACGAGGCGAATCCCTTCAACGCCGTAGTTGGTAAGAGCTGTACCCGGGATCATTTAGTCGCCTACCTGCAGATGACTTGTGTACACTTACGACTTGGCAAAGATCATCGCGATCATCCGACGGCATGTGTGTCTAATACCAATTGTGCATGTGCATGCGCTATCGACAAGTCGTGCGAAAGCAACGTACGCTTTTTCTCCATCATTCTGTTTGAAGTGGGAATCGATAAGTTTGCGCGGCACTCAATCTCATGGATCAGTGCTGTCTGCGACTACATTGGTACGTCAAGTTGCCCTGTCGCCGGACGACTTCCCACCGATTGATTTCCCACCGATTATTTTTCGAGAAATCGCGCCCCTTTGAGATGCATCGAGTCATATTGTGGATGAGAAGCTGAACGAGGAGATCTTGGCTGGTCCTCTTGGTTAAGCAGGCCTTTTGATGAAACGTAGACCATTGGACTAGAAACATCGACGTGCCTTTATTCGAGAGGCCAAAAATGTAACAGTTGAGGTCTCACTGCAACATGTGAGACAAAAGTCGCGTCTCATCACGCTGAGTTGCCAAAGAAGCTGGTAATTTTCTGGGCCCCGGGCTCCGTTTTGGACTTTTTAGGGCTTCTGTACTCATTGTTGGTCGAGCTGATCTTGCCTTTTTCCGACACCAACGTTTTTGATGGCGGGCTATCTGCAGCTGTTGATGACATCTTGCGCTTTTGCTGCGCACTTTGCGAGCCCGTATCAGCTGCAGCATCCTTGGCGTGGGCGCTTTCATCTGCACCTTTTGTCGATTCATTCGTCACGGTACCCGCCACTTCATTGACGTCCTTGTTGTCCTTCCTTTGCTTAGCATTAGCAAAAAAATTGGCAATGTTGGATTTGTTCTCTTTGCTGTCCAAGGGGATGATAAAAGATGGCGAGTTATTGCCGACTTTGCCGACGTCTTTCGAGACTGGGTAGACGTCCAGATCGCCCCCGAACGGCTTGAGTAAGGACTGCAGCTCGCGTGACCATTCACCTTGATTTGGATTAAGCCACTGTTCTAAATCTCGTGAGCCTGGGTCCAAGATGACGGGCATTCGATCATGCAGGAATTTGAGCTGCTTGTTGGAGTCTGTGGTGATGATGGTGTAGGTGTATAGCTTTTCTTCAGAATCTGTAACGCAGTGAGTTGAATTTTAGTGTCAGAATATGCTGTACCACCTCATTCCTTGTCTGTTCAGTGTCGCTGTGGCAAGCTTTGGACGATGCATCACCCACCTTCATATTGCACACAGTCCCAGAGTCCCGCAAAGCACATGAGACGTCCGTCTTTCCTCTTCACGAAGTGTGGCAGTTTGTCCTTTGGTCCAGTCTTGAGCCACTCAAAAAAGCCTTGTGCAATGACGATGCATCGCTTCTTGTTCTTCATGGATGTCCACATGCCGCCTGGACTGCTGAGCGAGTCATCGCGACAATTGATGGTCTTCATGAGAGTCTGGTAGTCAGGATTCCTCTTGGTCCAAAAAGGCACCAAGCCCCATTTCATTGACTGCAGCTTGTACATGACGGTGCCGGCGCCCTGCGCATCATCTGTCGATGGGGGCTGCGCGCCGTCTTTCTCCCCTTGAGCTCGAGGCCGCGGTCCAGCACCCCAGTCGGGAGTGTCGGCTCTGTAAACAACTCCATGATAGCCAGGAGCGAAGTTGTACGACTGCCTGGGCGCTCCCGGACCGTTATTGTCATCTATTGATTCATCCACGGCCATGTCATATTCTTGAAGCATATGGCGGATCTGAGCCGGATGCTGAGGATAGATGGTCAGCACAACGTTGCCTCACGGGGCCAGCGATTCCTACCAATGCCAGCGCGTATCTTCCGCACATTGTTACGATTGAGGGCAAAATTGTTTATTGAAAGCTGTCACTCGCAAAGGCGGGAAGGGATTGACCTTGGGCGGAACACAGAACGGGCCTGGCGCCAAAACGTCACGTGCGCTTCGTCATGCTTCACTTGCCGTCATCTTTGAAGTGTGAGTCTGTTGCGTTTCCACCAGCTTGTCGCGTCGTGCGACTTTTGCGATAGCTCGCGTCCCGATGTCGTTTCGTCAATGGTGCAGCCTTGAAGCCTGAATATGCGTCCTCCTTGGCTCGCCACGCAGAATGCGCATTGTCCAGAAAGCTGCGACACGATTCTCGACGGTCAATTGGGCTCCCCAAGGAATGGCATCTTTGTCCAACCATCAGATGAAGGCACGAAAAGAAAGGGTGGTGGTCCCTATGGGTATCCAGCGACCAAAAAAAAAAATGCATATGAGATGCGGTGATCCCTTTCTACCAAACGAACTTCGAAACAGTTGGCCGCCTCCGTCATTAGATGCCTTCATCCCGACGGCTAATAGTCCATTACATTTCCTTCAGGCACCCAAACATAATTCACCATCTGTCAGACAAATTAAAAAAAAACCTGTCGCGAGCTTACCCACGAAACCTTCTCTTCGGGTATATCGACCCGGGCATTGCATCCTCGCCAGACATGCAGTGGCCGCCATCAATGTTCTGACAGAAAGTGGCCACGTCTGGCACGACGTTCCGACTTCTCATACATCACATTCCAACAGCTCGGCGTAGATCGCCGCAGCCGAGATCCGCTTTGAGGGTCGGAGTTCCAAAGCTGCTGAAATGACTCTCTCGAATGTATCGTCGGGCTGGAGCTCGCTTCTGATCTTCTGGATATCCTCCAGCCACGCCCTCGCCGCCCTCGCCCTACTCTGCTCATCGACAAAAACTTCATTGCCACGATTCACACGAAGTAGGCCCAAGGCCATCAATAGCGTCACACCAAGCTCCAACACATCCTGGGCAGGCCCTCTAGCCCCCTCCTTGGTCCCGTACCGCTTTTCGCCTTCAGAGATGGTCAAGGCTTGGCTGAAGCCAAAGAGCACTGCTCCGCGCGTTTGAGAGTAGGCAATGTGGGACGGCTTGACGTTGTTGTGCACCAATCCTTTCATGTTCATGTAAGTGAGGGCACTCGCGATGTCTCTCATCATTCTGATGGCATCCCTTCGAGCTAGAGGCATCTGTAGATGGAGGCCCGGCGGAATGTGCTCCATATACAGGGCGAGCAGGCGCCCATCGTACGCCTCCAGCCGAACAATATTCGGCTGCAGACGGATTCGGAAACGAGCGGTTAGTTTTCTGAGACATATGGCTTCGAATGATAAGAGGGAAAGAGGACACATACATGACTCAGCTGGTGAAGCGCGTTAATCTCTCTTTGCCAGAGATCACTGGACGTAGCCAATACGCCAGGCGGCCGGCTCGGATCGGGTCGGAATACTTTTGCAAAGACAGTCCTACCTGGCAGCTTCGGATGCCCGCAGAAGAAGAACCTGCAAGCTTTGTCAGTGTCTTTGACGTTCTCAGCAACCTCGGTAGTGTAGTCCGCCGGGCTGCATCGGTTTCCTGGGTCATTTGAACCGTACGTGGACGTGTCTCGGATAGTCAAGGTCGCACCTCTTTCAGAACACATAGACGGTTGGTGACGTGAAGACCCGTCTACCTCCTTTCCCTTCCTGCTCTCACTCGGCTCGCGAAGTTGAGAAACTGTCTCGTATCCGCCTTGTTGAGTCGCTTCAGCCTCGTCACGCTTCCATCTTTTATGACTCGATGTCTCTGTGTCTGGAGCCTCGCGCTTCGGTGGCCTCTGTTTCGTAATGTATGGCCTTGTCATCGAGAGGAAGTCGCATTGTATGTCATCACCATCCGGGGTCTTGGTCTTAACCCTCCACATTCCGGGCTGAATTCTCATAATGCCATTCTTTGGAAGTTGACTTTGCGGCATCTCTGGCAAACTCAAACGTATCACGAGGACTTGCGCCTGGGAGAAGTTGCCGAGTTTGCATTCATCACTTTCTGGGTCGCAAAAGAGCCCCAGATCCGATGTGGCTCCAATGCTCAGCCACGTGTTGTGTGGATTCTGGTAGAGCGGCCACATGGTCCAACTGACGATTGGACAGCTTGCTTCAACGGAATCCTTGGTCTCAAAAGATGATGCTCCTGCTTTCAAACCCCCCAGTTCAACATCTCGAGGCTGTCTAGCAGCAGTAGCAGTCGTCTTCCCGATCCGGTGAAAAAATTCCATCATTACTTTTTCTCGCATCTCAGACTTGCTGCTGGAAGCTCTACCTTGCTGTGCATGATGATGCGGGTTCACTTTGGAGGCTGAAGACGTAGGAGTCGGCAAGGGGCTTCGAGTCTCCTCCTTGATATCCGAGTTGCTAGACTCGGGGTTCTCGCGAGTCGCCTGCGGGGTTGTGACTTGGCCTGCGGCTTCATCCTTCTTGATGTCCGAGTTGCTGGACACTGAAGTCTTTCGCGTTGCTTTCGGGAGTTGGGCTTGGCCCGTCTCGTAGTTTGGTCGCGCAATGACAGCGCGGCAATAAGGCCGACCTTCGACTGCTCGCAGGTATCCCTCACTGAGGTTGTGCACGTCCCTCTCCACGGAAGTGATCTGTACAAGTGGCCTTACGGTTCTTTGAACGAAGTATTGCCATGGAGTCAACCAGCCACGGTTAGCGAAGAAGGCAGCGCATGGTCGGTGCTGCGCATGGTTGGTGATTTGGCCATTGTTCCATTTCAAAGCTCGGGCCGACATCTCGAATCAAGGGGGTTCCTAGCAATCTCGACGCAGAGCAAATGCTGATGTGTAGCACTATGATATGCAAAGACGTTTTAATGGCCCTGAGGATGGAAGTAACATAGCTCGAGGCTGGTCGCACACGCTCTTCTTATATGCAAGTCGTTCGCGCGCATACAACTGAACTATGTCTAGACAAGATCCATTGGTGAGACAGGCGTAAACTCTTCCACTTTCATCCAACCGTGTTCCCTCCACAGCAAAATGAGACGACAAGGACGCCTTCACCGCCAATGACAGAGAGAGGTCAGGAGTCTCATCTGTTCGCGCATAGCATAGTGAGCAGGTGACGTCCTAGTTCGCTTCTGTTCGCCGGGCTCACTCACTCCGGGTCACGCAGGTCCTGACGTGAACTCGCCCGCCGAGCCCGCTTGCCACAATGCCATACACTGAATCTCGATGCATTTCTCCTCATTGGACGTTCAGGCGTTGAGTGCATATGACCCATTGCTATCTCAGCTAGTTGAGCTTTGAACAGCCGGATATTTCTCTATTCCATCGATACATGCTATTGTTACCTTCATTGAGCTATGCAGCTCTCCTTGGAGCAAAGGTATTCCAGACATGGTGGCTCGTCAACACGTCGCTAATCACGCAAAAAATGAATCAACTCTAGAAAAACGGGCCTCTTGGCTCCCGTGACCAGTCTCATGCAGCGTTCATATCAATTCCCGAGGAGCAGAAAGCAGTATGCTGTTCAAGACTCCATCTCCATCTCCAGAGGAGTGGCGAAGTCAAGCCACCGACCGCTGCACCACGGCGATGCAGCGCTTAACAAGACTCGCGACCTGTTCAAGGCATCTGGACCCCCGGTCAAAAGAAATCAAGTGATCGCAATAGCCGCGCGTTCAAAATGATCAAGCCGTTCAAAGAGAGTCGCGAGCGATGGTGCCTGTGTTCAATCCATGCAACGCAGAAGCAAAACCTCAAGTCTGGTCGTGAATCCGCCGGCTAAATGCGGGTAGCAGCCATTTTTTGTGTGAACCAGCAACACCAACCTGCTCTGCTCTGCTCTGCTCACTCACACTCATCCACACAAAGCGCGCACCAGACTCGGCGACCACATGATCCGCCACAACCAGATCCCCCCCCGTCATCAGCCGAACAAACAAGAATCAAGAATCACGGCCATGCCCCCCCAAGTCGTCCTCATCCGCCACGCGCAAGCCCTCCACAACGCCAACAATAAGTCCTTGCCCTGTCCCTTGCCCATGCCCGTTTCCTCGCTGACGCACCACCGCACAGGACTACTCCTTGCGCGACCCGGGCCTGACCCCCCTCGGCTTCTCGCAATGTGAGGCCCTGCGCGAATCCCTCATGGCGCGCTTCCGAGACTCGGCGCAACACGTGGCCGTCATCGTCAGTCCCATGCTGCGCACCCTGCAGACGGCCCAAGCCGCCCTCGACTGGCTTGACGTGCCGTTTGAAGCCAACGCCGACTGGCAAGGTAAGTTTCCCAGGGGTGCGGCGTGAAGAAAGAGGGCTAATCGCTACTAGAAACTACGTCCAAGCCGTGCGATACGGGGAGACCCCTCCACACGTTCCCTGTCCCGGAGAAGGTGGACGTGTCTGCGCTCGACCCCATCTGGCCAGACAAGACGTCCGCACAGGCATCTCGGTACGCGTACTCGAGGGAGAAGATCCTCGAGCGCGGCCGGCTCTGCGTCGAGGGGCTGTACGCGCGGCGCGAGAAGCTCGTCTTCGTGGTGTCGCATTCGGGGTTCCTGAGGGAGGCTGTGGCCGGCTACGGGTTCGGGAACGGCGACTACAGGGTTTTTGAGTTTGGCGGCACGGGAGACAGCGACGGGAGGGTGTTGATGCAGCATGAGAGTACGCCCGAGTTGGGGTGTTTGGGTGTGTCGCCGTTTGGGAAGCTGCAGTACCCCATGGGGCAAGGACTGCCGGGCTAGACGGCTGTGGGTGTGGGCATCTTGATGGGATGTTTTGTCGCTTCCGGATGGCACAGTGTACAGGGTTTTATTTTGACTGCTCACTGGCGATTGTCTGCGAAGCCAAGGTAGCTCCCGCTGCCCTGTCTGCGGAAGGATATCGGTACTTTTCATGACGCTACGGACTTGGATTTGTGGGTGCAAAATTACGACTAGGTTGTCAAGGTATGATGCGATTGCATGAATGAACACTATGGCGAGACATCGGTGAATAGAATATATAAAATTATAAAGGGGAAGGCATCGGGCAACGGAGCCGGAGCCTGATTGGACACAACGCGCTCGCTGGCACAGCAAACATAGAGACAATCGCCTCATTTGTTGATGGTGACGAGTTCACCGCGCAGACATGAGCCGGGTTGAGAACAATGAATAGCCAAACAAATTATTCACGAGAATCGAAACATCACATAACCCAGAATATGCCAGTAGAACTCAGTCGGCAGCTGAATATGCTTCTCGACATTGCCATACGCACTGCGCCACGCCATGCCATGCCGAATCACTTCTTCACTTGGACAAAAAGCTCTGAAATGCCTCCTGATCAATCACCACATTTCCCACGGCCCGCAGTCTTTTGCGTCCTTCCTTCTGTTTCTCCAGCAATTTTCGGCGACGCGTAATGTCACTGGCATGCAGCTTGGCCAGCACGTCTTTCCGAAACGGTTTAATGGTTTCGCGAGCTATAATCTTGTTGCCTACGGCGGCTTGAATGACGACCTCTACTCTGTGTCAGGTTTTCGGACAGAACAAATCAAACGACCAGATCCTTCACTCACCAAACATTTGCCTGTCAACGTGATCTCTAAACTTAGTCACCCACCGCCGTCCGATCCGGTCAGCTTGCGAGGTGTGCACGACGCGACATATGGCATCCACTGGCTGCTTGTTCACAAGCAGCTGAATCTTGGACAATTTGCTTTCTCGCCAGCCGGCGTCCTCGTAGTCAAGAGTGGCGTAGCCTTTGCTGTTAGGCTGTCAGCAGATCAGAAACCTTGACGGGGACTTGGTCTGCGAAACGGGCATGACCTACGTGGCACCCTTCAGCTTTCCAAAGAAATCCTCGACCAGCTGAGCCGACGGTATATGATAGACAAGAATGACTTGTGTAGCATGGAAGAACTCCAGGCTTTGCTGCTCTCCTCGATTTGCTTCGCACAGCTCAATGACTCGACCAAGATAGTCGTGCGGAAGAGTTATGGTCGCTTTCACATATGGCTCGAGAGTCTGCGACATTCGGATCCGATGATCAGTCGCGTCTGGAAACAAAGCTGGATTTTGTATGATTTCCTCGCTCCCATCTGGCCATATGACTTTTGTCGGGACTGTCGGCTCGGTAATGATGATGCTCTTGCCGTGTTCTTGCTTCAATCGGTCCTGAAACACGGAACAGTGCAAACTCCCGAGAAAGCCCAGCCGCCATCCCGACCCGAGAGCCTCGGAAAAGTCCTTTTGCAGAGTCACGCTGCGATCGTTGAGCACTAGCTGGTTGATGCTGTCCGCCAGTCTCGTGTAGTCGCTCTGGTCCGTGGGGAAAGCGGCCACAAACACCATTGGCTTCGGTTCCTCGAAGCCAGGCAAAGGCTCGACTGCGTCCTCTTGGCCGACCAGCGTGAAGGTATCTCCAAGCTTTGCATCTTGTATCTTTTTCATGCCAGGATTGAAGTACACATAGCCTACCTGGCCGGCGCGAATCATTTTTTGCGGTGTGGCGTCAGGATACTGTATCCCGACCTGTCCGACAGTATACTTCATTCCTGTGCCCAGTGAGATGACATGATCACCCGCACGGATTGTCCCGTCGAATACCCTGACCAGTAGAACGACGCCACGGAAATTGTCGTACCACGAGTCGACAAGCAGAAACTTGAGCGGTTTGCTCTCGTCACCGATGGGATGGGGCATTCTTTCCACGACGGCTGGCAAGATGTTTGCAACGCCTTTGCCCGTTTTGGCGCTGACAAGTACAGCGTCTTTACTATTCAGCTCGAGGCTGCTTTCCATTTGTTCCAGTACGCGAGGCACGTCGGCGGACGGCATGTCGATCTTGTTGATGACAGGGACCAGGGCCAGGTCCTGGGCGAAAGCGAGGTGAAAGTTTGACACGGTCTGCGCCTGGATGCCCTGACTTGCATCAATGAGAAGCAGAGCGCCGCCGCAGCTGGCGTACGATCGAGCGACTTCGGCGCGAAAATCGACGTGGCCGGGGGTGTCGACGAGATGAAGCAGGAAATCTTGACCGCGATGGCGATACAGCATGGTGCACGTCTGCGCCTTGACTGTGATGCCTCGCTCTCGTTCCACGTCTAGCTTGTCCTGTGCGTTGACACGGTCAGACTCTCCATGGCATGCGCAGGGGAGGAGAGGCTATTCAGCGATGCGTGCATACACACCAAGATCTGCTTGTTCGCATCGCTGGGGGAGATGGTGCCCGTCAGCTCCAAGAGACGGTCGCTGAGCGTGCTTTTGCCATGGTCGATGTGCGCCACGATGCAGAAATTCCTATATCGCTCGATGGGTATTGTGGCAATTCGAGCTTCGAGCTGGACGGGCGGCGGCTTGGAGGCGAATGCGCGACGACGAGGTAATTGTTGTTCCGGGAACAGGCATATTCTCGGCGGCCGCCATTTTCGAGTCCAGACTCCTACAGCCCTCCGCGCCTGGATCATCTATGTGACGGATGCTGAGCGCACATGGACAGGATTACAGACGGACAGACTCGTCGACGCGCTGGTACTTGATGGAGTGTCGTGCTCAGAGAACAAAGCGCCTGCCGTTTTTTTCCTCAACACTGCTGCCGAAGCTGCAGGTACAAAGTGGTGTGCGCCTTCCCATTCCTGGCCGGGTACTGTAACGACTCCGTACCCACCCACATCCGCATCGCTATGCCAAAAGAATGGCAGGCAGGCCTCATCATGTGGCGTATCCTTTTCCCTCTCCCAACTTTTCCCGCTCACTCAATACCTGGCCTCGACATCAGTCCGCGCGTCTTGCCGGCCATGACCAAAGACGTCAAGCTGCATGAATATCTGATTGGCTTGTTGCTTGCTCTGCCGGGCGTTTGCTTGATCGGTGGCTGGACAGCTCGCAGCTTGACGGCTCCTAGTCACACATCACATTCGTCGAGGCATTCAGCAAAACAACCAGCAAGAGATGTTCTCGAAGACACCCACGTTACCGATCATGCGCAGACCAGCTACTGACCCAATGAAGCGTCCTTGGCGTCGTCCGACTACTCTTATCTTTTCCGCGCTCGTGCGAACTAGATGTGCACCATACTCGGGGGCATGAGAGAGCATTTATGATTATATATATACTTATATATATGTGTTGCAGCAGAGTGCTGCCAGAACACGCCCGAGTCAATGCGAGGCGCCCGCGGAGCCTCTCCTCTTTGTTCGGACAAAGACACTCTCGTCAGGCGTATCACTGACAGCACAGAACCGGACATGACTATGACTGGGTGCGGAAAACAGGCCTGGGTCGGTCGGTCGACCTCTTCAAGGGAGGACATGCTTTGGTTCCCGCTCACGTACCCGTTTGGTGCCATGTTTCCACCTTTGGCCCCGGTTCTCCGCTCAGGTGTAAGAAGACGAGCACACGGATGAGGATTGACAACCCAGTGTTCATTTCTTTTGGACGTCCAAGTTGAACAGACGTCGTGTCTTCCTGAAAGCAGGACTGTTGTCTCTCTTACATCCAACTCCCTCATTTTCTCTCTCTCTCTCCCTTGAACGTCCTTGTCATCCGTCGATTGGCTTTTTATCTCCTCTTCCTCCATCTACGGTGTTTCGGGGAATGCCCGGATCGCCCGAGTTCGGGCGGATCTCCCGTCCCTCTTAAAACCCGTCACCGTTAATCAGACGAGACCAAGACAAGGGCCGGTCAGCGGACAGCCGAGGATCCACGAGATTTGAGGTCCGATGTCTTGGTACTCCCCGACTGGCATGCCAGAGCCACGCCAATCAGCTTTTATGAAAACAAACCGGGTCGTCAGATTCTTCGCGTGCCACGGCCAAACAATTTCGATTGTCTCTGACATCATTACAGTCTTGGTGCTCAATGTGCGCGGCTGTATTTTCGATAGTCGCGCCAGTAAATAAGTTGAGCTGACAGTCCAAGAACATTTCTATATTATCTGGAGACTTGTTCATCCGTGGAAATTGGCAGCAAGCGTCACCAGTCCACAGATGAAGCCGGCGACATGCCGTCTTTGTCCTTTTGCATTCAAGGTGCTCTGTTCCTGGTGGCTGGTGCTCTCGCCAAGGCCAGACTGCCCACCATCCCCTCAGACTTGACCACACCCGTGCAACAGCGAATTGCTGTAAATGGACCAAACAGTCAGTAGGAACTCGAGCGCGGCGAAGAGACCAAACTCTGACCGGCTCATCGACGACAGGTATCGTTGTCAGTTGGAATACGTACACGCAGTTGGATGCGGCCTGTGTCAAATACAGTGCAGGCAGCTGCTCGCTGGACCAGCACGTATGCTCGACGACCTCGGCAAAGACATATCCATCGTCACGAACCTGGTTCAACTCGGTCACTATAACGGGTCTGTCTCCCGCCACCAGCTACTGCTACCTCATTGTTTCTGCCAATTCGTCCGAGGCCGTCTTTCACAGCCCTCGACTCCCTGGCGACAGAACTCCCTTTTCCATCAACGCCATCATCGATCTCGGAGTCTACGGCCAGGATGGCTACACTACTGGAATGGACAAGAGGAAGCGCGATGCTATACCTTACATTCCGCCATCCCTCAACCATACAACCATTCAGCGCCTGGCCGACACCATCAATGACTACGAGCTCATCATCCATCCTGGTGACCTGGCTTACGCCGACGACTGGATCCTGAAAGGACACAATGCTTTGGACGGCAAGCATGCATACCAGGCTATCCTCGAACAATTCTACGATCAGCTTGCTCCCATCTCATCGCGACGACCGTACATGGCGAGCCCGGGCAATCATGAAGCTGCGTGTCAAGAGATCCCCTTCACCACTAGCCTCTGTCCGGTCGGCCAGAAGAACTTTACCGACTTTATGACGAGATTTGGCGGCAGCATGCCTTTTCCTTTTGTCTCCACGTCGCAAGACTCGGCCGCGCGAATCAGTGCCAATAAAGCCCGGCAACTTGCCAACCCGCCGTTCTGGTTCTCGTTTGAGTACGGCATGGCCCACATTGTCATGATCGATACCGAGACGGACTTCCCCGGCGCGCCCGATGGTCCGGATGGCGCTGCCGGTCTTAATGGCGGTCCCTTTGGCGCGCCTCATCAACAATTGCAGTTCCTCCAGGCTGACCTCGCCTCAGTTGATCGCTTCGTCACACCTTGGGTCATTGTCGCAGGTCATCGTCCGTATTACTCAACGGGCCATCACCCCTGCGAGCCGTGCCGTCGGGCGTTTGAAGACATCTTCTACAAGTACGGCGTGGATCTCGGTGTTTTCGGCCACGTTCACAACTCACAGCGTCAGATGCCCATCTACAACGGTGTCATCGATCCTGCGGGCTTGAACAATCCCCAAGCACCCATGTACATTGTTGCAGGGGGTGCGGGGAATATAGAGGGCATGAGTAAGGTCGGCTCGAGGCCACCCTACAATGTTTTTGCGTATGATTCTGATTTTTCCTACGCCACCATCAAATTTCTGGATCCTCAGAACTTGCAGGTCGACTTTCACAGGTCGACGACAGGAGAGGTGTTGGATACTTCGACATTGAAGAAGGTGCACGGGCAGCAATTCGTCGTGCAGTGATGTGGAAAAGAAGAAGCTGTCGTCGTTCCAGGGAAACATTTCAAGATGAGATCGCACGCAGCTCATAGCAGCGCTTCACTACACGGTAAAGTCATCGGAAAATGATGAGATGTCATTGAGTACCTTGATCACAGGCGCGTCTCGCTTATCCAAAATTCTGCCACGTAAGTTCTCTGCATGACGAACTGGCGCCATTGGTAATTTTTTTTTTTCGCATTTCTCATTCACAAACCGCCATCGTCACTCCGCTGCTAGATCTTCACGTGAACCGGACTGAGGCCCCCGAAGTCCAGGCTAGGCCACTGAGATCCGCGGCGCAACACTTCTTATTGTCCAGACTGCGCGAGCTCGCACGAGGCGCGCGATCATGCTCAAAGAACAGCAGTTGGTCCGATGGCGTGGAACGAACCATAAGGCCCAGTCACGACCCTCACAGTTCGATATGCAACCCAACTATCATAATGCGTGGCGATATGATGAAGCGGCTGAGAAGTTATGCCATGTCATTCGCCGAGGTGATGACTGCCACCCTCTTTGACATGTGGTCATGGATCTGCATGCGATGTGGACATTGCCTTGTTGACTTTGTAACATGATGGTGAGTTGGTTAATTATACCTCTCAATTACTGCTCATGGCAGCTATGAAGCCTGACATGAGGTTGTTCAGCTACTGCAAGCGTGTGTTGAAGGTTCTTGTCTTACCAGCCTGCTATCATGCAACAAAACCAAATACAGCCCATTTGCTCATGGCCAGAAGAGCGAGTTGCAACGTGTGGAGTCCAGATGCAGCCACGAAGGACAGTTCGTGGTGTTTCTTGACGGAAAAAAAAGGCCTTTTGTGTCACAGGACTAGGCGCGAGGTGCCACCGCACAAGGTGTGTTGCATCAGTGCGGGAGTCTGTGCGCCCTCGCTTGTGTGCGCCGGCATATTCAAGGAACGCGCTGTCTTGTGGCTGCGGCTTCAGAAGTCGTCTCTCGGTGACCTCTTACAACATCGAGGCGGCTCAGATCAGCGACATTTGCTGGGCACACTTGGCCTGTTATGTTTCATCTTCGCCACTCGGCGGGTCGGCTTACCTCTGCAATCTCAAGTATTCTTTGCTCTAGCCACAAATGTTGCCTTGTGTCTCGAGACCTCGCAGTGAAATGTGAAACGACAAGTGCTGTGAAGGTGTCTATAGACGTAGCATATTGTTATTGCTTCAGTGGAAAAGTACTTGAGGATGCCCAGTTCTACAGGAATGGTATATTAACTCGCAAGATGATCAAGTATGAGCAAACCAAATGGCAGATGGACTTGGGGTAAACGTCAAGGCATCACTGGAGCACCTTCAACAGTCATCAGGAATATATCTGTCACACGAAGTCGAAAGAGAGTTTGCCAATAGTGGACTCAATTCATATCTGTCATATCTGTGTCAACAAGATGCCCTCGCGAGACTAGGCAGCAGAACTACCCGTCCGCAGAGGAAGCAGAAAGCAAGAAGTGAATTATCTCCGGAGCAATTGCGAACAAGGAGTGACAGTGGTAGAGAACAAATTCTCCCACGAAAACGATGGTGAAATCAAAAAAAGGACATCGTGATAGCGGTCGAAGGAAAGCAGTGGAGGCTCGTTCGACATGTCCGTCCTGAGCTGCTCGCCTCAGACTTTGATGTCCGACCAGTCTCCATGGCCCTTCAGGTTATAATCTCCAGGCTTCGAGCTATCGACGTCGGCAGCCACGACGCGCAATTTGTGCTGAGCCGTCAGGGGCATTTCCAAACTGTTGCTCTCAAGGGTGGCGCCGGAGTCGATGGTGTACCTCTTGGCGATGTGCTTTTCGTCGTCGTAGTACAAGCGAGCGAACACGGTGGTGAAGGTTGGTATGGAACCTTGCAAGGTCCCACTGAACATCTTCACCTGGAGGTCTTCGGTTACGAAGATGCCGGTGAAGTCGTTCTTCTGGCCGTCGTAGCGCATGACTCCGGGGGCGCTGTGCAGGAAGCTGTTGGCCACCTGTTTGGGGCGTCAGATGGGAAGACTGACCGGGCTAGATGACGTGTTATTGGTGAATGAGACACTTACTTTGCCGGAGGAAGCCATGTTGGGCAAGAAATGGGGGGCGGGTAATTTGAATTTTCTTTGAGTTTTCTTTGAATTTGAAGCCAAGGGGAAGGGTTTGATGAGTGACTCTATCTTGGACCAGGCAGTATCGGCCCCTTATATAGAAAAATTCGAGCCAAGGCAGTCACGGAACTGCTCTTCTGTCTTCTATCGAGTCGTCCTCCGAGAAGATGAGCCTCCTCCTGGCCATGTGTCCAACACTTACCTAAAAGGCGTGACTATGCCGTTGTTCTGCAGCAACTTCAGCACTCATCTCCCTGCTCAGCCAGCCACAGCAGCCGATCAGTTGCCTTTCTCATCTTTGCTCTGCGGCAAACGCTACTCGGACGGCCAATGACGGCGCAATTCCTTCTCGTTGTCACGATGCAGCAAACACAGTGCCGGCACATCAACACTACATCGTCCAACTGGACGCGAAACTCACATTTCGCTGATTGGGTATGTTACGCTCGTGCGCGCCGGGCCAATGTCGTCTTCTCGGCCAAGTTTCTTCCGATGCGCGTTTCAGCCAGCCCCGACGTCCATCCAGGGCTGAAAAGAAGCATTCAACCTTGTTCCATCACATTTGGAGACTTGGCGCGTTCGCGGCACAGGACCGGCCAATGCGGCCAAGTGAACCCCGGGAGCCGTGATGTGCTTACTTCAGCTTTCAGCTTACCTGCAAGAGGGGTTGACTGACCACATGGCCGTCAGCCCGGTCGTTGATGCCGCTGATTGGTCTTGCGGCCGCGACGCGTCTGCATGCAACACACCCGAGGGCGAACGGCTAGAGACGTGCTGCACTGCCGGCGCTGTCTCACATTGCATGTCGGCAATGTGGTGATTTGTCTTGAGAGGGGTCATTGGTCAGTTGGAAAGCTCAGTACGTAATATCATGGAGAAGTGAAGTCAGCCGGCACCGAAATATTGACGGGACGGGTTTGGAAGTTTTGCGACCTGTCGGTTCTGCAAAGGTGTCGGCCGGCCGGGGTGTTGTGAATCATGCACTCGACGCAGCTGATACGGACTTGAAGCTGTTGACCCGACCCGGTCCATCGTCCACCTTCTGTCACTATTATGAGATGGTGCTTGGGGTTTTTCTGGTTGTCACATCGAAAAAAGGCGCAGCCGACTGGCCTTGTAATAGTGACTTTGTTCCGGCCATAAACCCCTGCTGTGATACTAGTCACTCAGGGTGGCAAGCGGAAACACAGCGTGGGACGCATCTGAGTCCCGGCGAATCAGTAGACTGGTCATGAGAGCAGGGAGAGACTGAAGCCCAGGACGATGAGATGGTGTCAGCAACTCAAATTTCAAAGGTAGACTTTCTACGCCTTCTCCTGCGGCTCGGGCTCGCCGGAAGTGCCTCCTGACTCTGTGCCTCATTGGCTCTCCTTCAGACCATGGCACATGATGGGCAATCAGATGCTACTCAACACGGCATAATCAGGGTCGGGTTTCGTTTGAATCCGATGAGTCTGGTGAGAGCCACGTCGCCTCACAACTGGATGGACTAGAGTCAGGCTCATGCTCAATGACCCTGTCACTTTCAAGGTGATGTAGTTTTCATTTTGTGATATGATATCACCATTGGCGAGGACCTGTCATTGGCGTTCCGGGGCACCGCCAGCGCCAACAATCGAGAGGCCGACTTATGCTCACGCAGTTGGCCGATGCCGAAATTCCTGGCAAGTCTACCGGCTTTCCATCGGCGTCGGAGCACACTTGGGCCATGTGTGTGTGTAATACGTCCTCTGGCTCCAAGCCCGACCTGATGACAGACTCTAGCTTTGTCCAAGCGCAGCAGCTTGTGGCCGCTCGACGACTGGCTCGTTCGTCACGATGGATGTCAAGATGATCTTGACGAGACTTGCGCATCAGCACTCCAATATGGCATCCTACATTCTCTTCGAAGACGGGATGGTGATGCCAGTCGAGACACGGCTTCTTGTTCTGAAAAAGTAGTTCCTTGCCCCTTTGATCAGACAGAGCGTTTGAAATGTGAAAGGGCGACATGGATCGACTTCTGCACGCACGCCGGACGTCACGTGGCTGCGGCGATAGTAAAGGGCCCCGGGCGCCCTGGGTGGCTACCCACTCAGTCACTGGTCAATGGCCTGCCAGGACGCCTGTAGCATGACATCAATGGGAAAGCCCGGGCGGGCAGTCTTCTGTGGTTGCCCCCCGGACGCTATCATGGGGCACCTGTTTGAATTCCCCGCGCCCGGCTCCCCCCCCCTGCCGCAAAGCTCACAGCGACCTTCCCACCCGCAACGACCCGCTGCACCACCTGTTGTGGCAGGGCACCGGCCCTGACCCACATCTATCAGCCCAAGTAGCGTGGCACCTTTATGGTTGCCTGCACAGATAGCCTGCAGTCCCTCCAGGTGATTCCGACCCAAAATGAATGCGATATGAGGCAGAGATGGGTCGGAATTACCTGGGACCCACTGTAGATAGATTCCTTCCTCTTCAATCAATCCATCTTTCCACTAGAGCACATCTTCGTGCCTCTTATAGCACCCGCAGCCGCATCAACCCTTACCCCCCCTTGCCGTGCATCACCTGCAGACGCGCAGACGAGGGCGAACCAAGTCAAGGGAGCCCTTTCATGAGTCGCCAATGCCTCCTGGCCGGGCGGGCGCGTCGGATGTTGGCCTATTGCATTGACGGGACGCCGTCTGCGCGCTGCTGGTGAAACAGCGTGCAATGGGAGGTGATGGAATGAGTGAGGAAAGGCAGACGGGGGGGTTGGTGGATGCCCAAATGATCAGAGGTAGAGTAAGTGGTCATGTCTTCAAATCTTCACGATAGGACTACAAAGTAATTGACCATGTCCTAGGAACCAGCAAAAAGATGAAGAATCAAGCGCAATCCACGTGGAAGATGATTGGACGACGATCAAATTCAGAGTGAAAATTGGGCCGTTTCTTACCAGAGCCAATACACAAAATGCTCTCCGATGATCAAAATCAGAGCCACCAGCCACTTTCCAGAGAAGAATGGAACCGATTTTTTTTACATACATGCTCAGACCACCAGCGCTCTACCACCAGACAGACTGCCAAAATTGATCAAGCCTCCTTCATCAGGCACCCCAAACCAGACCAGTGCTTGTCATCGTTTTTTCCACAAATTTGCTCGTCATTCCTCAATTCTTCTTCTTGTTTCGTCCCTGGGCTTTGCCCCGGCCGCCACCCCCAGCGCCACCCCCAGCGCCGCCGCCTCCGCCTGCAGAGAAGAATTGCGCAACGTTGACGTTCAGGACTCCCTGGTTCACGTTTCCGATTCCATCGACCTGGCCGTTGCCGCGAATGACATTGTCAAAGTTGTCCGACATGAGCTGCACGCCACTGCCAAAGTCCTTGCCGTCAAAGGCGCAGTGGCCACCGTTGGGGTCAGAATTGGCCGTCTGCAGCGCGTTGATCTGGTTCTGGTTGAGGCCTATGTCCTGGGCCGTCTTTTCGTAGAACGTGATGGCTTCGGGGATGAGCGTCTTCAGGGAATCGAGCTCGTTCTTGGTCGACTGGAAGTGGAGGCGCGTGTCGGCGAGCGCCTTTTTGGACTCGGCGGTCAAGACGCCGTCCTTGGGCGCCAGACCACCGCATCCGAAGAGGACGCCCGAGTTGGGGTAGTTGGAGATGAACATGGGCACGAAGAATCCCGAGAGGGTGAGAGAGCCGCCGCTGACGCCGGTGAAGAAGGTGCTGCTCTGGTTGAAGTCGATCATGCTGGACAGCTGGTTGGTGATGATGTCGTTGATCGCCGTCGAGTGCTCAGCGCCATCCACGCGCTCTACGCCGCCTTTATCGAAGCCGCCCCATTTACGCGCATCGTTGGGGGCTTCCATGGCGACGCCGACCAGATTGTCCCTGACGCCCTCGTTGGGCAAGGCATCGAACGATTGCCCGCCGTCTCCGTGCAGCAACACGTTGAGGCCAAGCTGGCCGTTTTGTCCTTGTTCGCCCTTGGCGCCGTCGATTCCCGACGTAGTCGCGAACTGTTCCCGATTGGCGCTGACTTTGACGCGAATGTCCAGTCCCCTGCTCTCCTCATCCCCCCATATTAGCATTTTCAGACAACAACGAATGGCTCTGGCTGACTGACCCTGATCGGAACGTTTTCAACGCGATAATGCCACCGTCCTTGCCGTTAGTAACCACCGGAGGGTCGTCCGGAGACGCCTTGGCCTGGCTCTGGCCTTGCTGCCCTTGACCGCGACCTTGTCGACCTTGACCCTTCTTCTTCTGAGGCACCGCCTCACCCAAAGACGCGAAGAACAAAGCCAGCACAAGCAGCACCAGCGGTGACGTTTTGGCGAGTCGGAACATTGTTGCTGCCAGGCCGTGCAGACGATCTAGTGTGGTCAAGAACACGCCGTTACGCCCACCCAACAATGAGAGATGTTTGTACCAAGTACACCGGGCCGTATACACATATACGCACGCCACACACGCTCACAACAACGAGAGAAGTAATAAAATAAAAAGAAGACGAAATCAAAATAAAGCGTCTACGTGTAAGACGGTCCGGCCGGTATAAAAAAGGGGGAAGGATAGGTGAAGAAGCAAAAGAATCCAGAAAAAGAAGACCGACTTGGGGGCAGAAACAGACCACGCTGCCGTTTAAGGCTCATTTTGAGTTGGGACGAAACAGCGCGCAAGTTTCACGTCGGGAGCCGTGCCACGACATGGTGAAGTCGGTTGGGTTTCGGAAGCGGTTTCGCCTCTCTGCCCCCCCCCTCTCCGTTGCGCTTCACAGCTGAGTCGGCACAAGGACGGAGCGGAATCGCGAGCACGCGGGCGCGCTGACGAGCTCCCCGCGAAGGGGGAGGGGGGTCAGGCATCCAGCATCGTCCGAGTGCCATGCGCTGGAAGTCGCAGGATAGATTGACGGATCGCGCATCCAGGCTTTCGTGGTGTAAGTTGATGTTGGACGCCAAGCAAGGCGGGGCTGAAGTCTGGGGTGGGGTCACTCACAGTCTGTATAGTAGGTGTTCCCGGCGGCGTGCTCTTTTTTGGGGGCCGGAAATAATACCTGGGGTCGGTCCACTGTGCTTTACGTAACAGGATGGCGCTCACTGAGCCGGCACACGTGACTGGCCCAAACACGCTACACACGCTTGGGCAAAGGCGCGGAACGGTGTTCGTCTCTCTGCCCCGTTGTCGGCTTCTTTCTCGAGGCTGAGCCGTTGACAAATTGGGGGGCCAGCACGCCACCCCGAGGGCCCCCTTTGCGACATGGTGTGATCGTCCCGCAAAGGAATACGTGCCGCCGTCCTTTTGGAAGAAGACTGAACAATTTCCCCTGAGCAGCGGCTCCGTGGGCTGGGTCAGTCGTATCCGTCCCTGGGCATGCGCTCCTTGCCAAATTTTACACGAACAAAAAAAGGAAAAGAAAAACCAGGATGGGATGGTTTCATTCTTGATCTTCCCGTCTCCATTAGACTGATTGAGTTTACAATATGTTGCTCTAACAATGCTCACTGTATACACGACTGTGGGCTCACCAACGCAGCAGCGATATGTACAGACTTCTCTCCTGGAGAAAGGGGAGGTGCGCACGAAACCACCACAGGGACCGGTTTCCCCCCGTCCCCATCATCATGGAGACGCCGCACTCGCCTTGGCAACATGATCGGCAGGGACGGATACCACGTCGACGTCCTTGTCTGCCACATGCTCGACGTGCACAACTGGCTCGACTTCGTAGTTGGTGTCGCGGACGTGGTACAGGACCAATGCGCAGAGGGGAAGCGAGATGAGCGTCAACAGCCACGAGATGAGAAGCTCGCCCAGATACGGTGTCTGCCGATGGTCAGTTTCGTCACGTCGGGCAAATGGCTGTAGCAGACACGTACCGAGACAGCGTCCATTCCGAACGAAACAGCCGCGCCGGCGGACTGGACGCCCTTGTAGTAGCCGGCCATGCGAGCGAGCTTGAAGGTGTCGTTGGTGATGGACGACATGGTGTAGTACGCGAGGCCCTGGTAGGTGGCGTCGGCAATGTAATCTGCATGTCTCGCTTGGTCAGTCGGTGTGTGCATCAGACATTTCTCCTCATGAAATGGCGTATCGAGGGAGGGCAGGGCACTCACACCCGAGGAGAAGTATGATGGGACCGGCAGACACGCCGACGGTCCAGTCCCACGGCACCGCTACCCCCTTGACCTCTTTCTGTCCGCGGACAAACTGCGTCTGGAAGGCCAGCCCGCCGGCCCAGACCAGGCACATCAGACACGTCACAAAGAGACAGGAGCAGAGCGCTCGCTTCCGTCGCGCGAAGGGCAAGTTGTCGGTGACGAGACCGATGGCGACAGATCCGATGATGGATCCGAGACCCGTCAGCAAGGCCACCAGCGCCCGACTGCGGCCGTTGAACAAGTAGGCCGTGACGGCGCCCTGGTAGGCATAGAAATAGTTGGACGAGAAGAACATGGGGAACAGGGCCACCATGCGCCAATCCCGGAAGAGGCGCACAAACTCGACCATCTCCCTCTTGGGCGTCAGCGTCTCGGACAGCCTGACGACGGAGCCGTCGCCTCGCACGACGGCCTCGGGAGGCAGAACCAGCCAGCTCGTGCCTATGGCCGTCAACATGATGACCATGAAGGCCACGTACACGCCAGTCGACACGCCGGGCAAGGTGCTGTCGAACTCAATGGCCAGCGCAATGGCGGCGCCGATGAGAGTGCCCATCTGGAACAGGGACCAGAAGAGCGTGAAGGCGCGGCCCTTGTCCTTCTCGAGCGGATAAGACATCATGACGGCCCCCTGAGCCGCCCAGAAGAGCGCGGCCGACACGCCCAACACGCCGCCGGCGAAGATGATGAACCACCGCGTGTGATTCACCTGATAGCACCACAGCGAGCCGAGGTACAGCGCGTAGCCACACGTCCCAATCGACATGGTCAGCCGCGGGCCCAGGATGTTCTGGATCGAGGAAGACAAGACGACTCCCCATCAGCCATTTCCCCAGGTTGGTTGCGAGCAAAATATATAAAAAAAAAGAAGAAAAAAAAGAACAAGACAGCTTACATTGACGCTGCCGCCAAAAAAGCCCCCCACGAAGAACATGCCGTACAAGACGCTATTCGCAATATCGCTGAGCTGCACATCGTCCAGGCCGCCCGCCCCCAGGTTGCTGATGGCGCTGAACATGCCAACGGAGCAAAAGGCCACAAAGCCCACCACCGTGACCTGCGTCCATGGCGAGTTGTCTTTTCCCCTCCGTTCCCAGGTCAGTCGCCCGCGTAGTTTGGATCCAGGGGAGGCCAGACGTCTTCACTCACAGTGACAACCAGGGATCCGGAGGGACCGAAACGACGCACCGCTTGGAGCCATGGGCGGGAAATAAACCGGCGAGACCGATTTGCGCATCAAACAGCCGGCACCCTGCGCAATACACTCAGAGCATCGCGGCCCTGCTCGGGGCTCACCACCCTTTTATGAGTGAAGCGAGGCGGAGGAGTGGGATGGGAAGAAGCAAAAGAAGAGCAGAAATGAGGCTTCCAGACCGAAGTAGGATCGCCGCCTGCCTTCGCCCCAACCATTACGTCCGTCTAGCGGTGCCC